>PISX010002651.1:0-154626 GCA_004024625.1 Mellivora capensis | reverse complement strand
CTTCAATATTTTTTTACAAAATTTTTTTGAGCCTGTAAAGTCCTCATAGGGACACTTTTGTATTTCTTTTGCCCCTAACAGTGTTTTAGGGGTACAGCGATACTTAGGTGTTTGTTTAGTCTTTTAAATGGAGCTTTTTCTGCAAGTTAAAAGGGACAAGCTCTCTGAATGGGTTAGCATCTTTTCTCCTTGGAATTCCACCCGATTGCACATACGCTACAGGGGGACACTTTCCGAATGCTCTGACATGCTCCAAGCTGCAGGCTCTACCCCACGGAGAGGCACACCCTCCATGAGAACAAGGACCCGTGGGCCGACACTGATTTCTTTCTTTCTCACGGAATCTCAGTACCTGCAAACCATAGCAGAACTGAACCTTTGATGCGTTGCAAAGATTCCCCTGCAAATGATGAGGTTGAACCATATGAAATTGCCAACTTTCACCATCTGTTACCTACAAATGTGGCAGCTTCAGGTGGTTCAGCTCCCAGATTTAAGAGCAGCAGCATCGTAGGCAAAACCAGCAGCCGATGCTTCCGCTCGCTGCCCAGCTCGCTCGGGATCTGCACCGCAAGGACTGAGGTGTACAACGCAGCATTTCATTGGTTTGTATAGAAAGCTGAGGCCTGTGTTTTCACGGAAAGAGCCTCTTGCACACTTCCTGCTTGTACTCAGGCGTGCACAGAGAAGACACGAGCTGGATTACCTTGCCCGTTCCTTCGGCCAATGTCATCCTTTTTAAATACTGAGCCCCCACTGGGTACACACTTCTCGCCCCATTCGTCCCTCAATTTCAGTTCTTCAATCTGGTCGTCGGTCAGTCCTTGCATATTGGGAGGGAGAAATATGCCATGTTCTGCTAATTCTTCCATTTCTTCAAAATAAGAGAGAGTTAGACAATATGTATCACGATCACCATTACAACGCTTTCTACCCACATCGAAATGTAAGTTCCCTAGAGCTTAGGGATCTTGCCCGTCGGGTCCCTATTTTATTCACCGAACACTTAGGTGCCACTTGCTTTGTGCCAGGCCTGTCCTTGACCTTTGACAAATAGTCACGGACAAGTCTTACGTCAACAGCAGCACGGAGAATTTAGGGGCTCACCGTGGTCACTGGCAGCAGTGCTGGGCTTCCCGCTCTGACCCTCGGCTGCGTTGTACTTCCTGGCCCTCAGGAGGCACAAATTCAAATTCATTGACACTCTGAACACATATCCACAAGGGGCGTCACAATTTCCAAGTGTGCTCACATGGATTATTTAATTCCACCTCGTGAGGCAGGTCAGAGAAGCAACATCCTCATCTTCCCTAATGTACAGCTCTAGCATCTGAGGCTTTCATGTCCTTGCGATTTTAAATATACGCTTTATGATTTAGGTATGATGATTTAGGTAACTGATCAGTGGGGAGGATGTGAGGCAATGCACACCATTCCAAAGGGACAGAGATGGGATGAGACTGGTTTTCTAGTATCATGCTTACTATTCAAAAGCATGGCTTTATATATTTCCTATCCCACATATTTACTCTGAATAATCCACATTTTAGCCTTGCAAAATTGCTTGCCCTTTCTTCCTTACTCCAGAAAAGTACACAGATCTAGGTCTTCCCGTAGCACTGTAGGAAGACACTAGGCGGCCTGTAATAACACGATACTACAAAACAAAGGGTGTAACTTCAGGAGGTTTTTGCTGCCTCTCTCCCCACCAGACTCAAAATATCTGGGGGCAGCGGCTGGTCTCAGTCATCCTTGTCTCTTGCAAGCATAGCACCTGGGCCTGCCTGGATCACAGTTCAGTGGGGGCTGGAGAACACACGAATGAGTCACTAACATGACTATTAACATCTGGCACCACATTTTCAACTGATAATTTTATAGAATGAAACTGGGAGTCCCTTTTCTCCCCAAGTGCTTTAATTAAAAAAAAAAAAAAAGGTAATATTGACCTTGTTTTGAAATCAGTAAATTTTACTAAGAAACTTTATGTCTATCTCATAAAGGTAGAAACCATAACCCTTAAGGAGTTCTCCATGGCACAAAAATCACATATTATAGTTACAGAAACAGTCAGTAGCATTCTGGACCACATCTGGAGTTTAACGTGGTAGCTACTAGCTGCACTTGACTCTTTACATTTAAATTAAAATGAAGTACAATTGGGGCGCCTGGGTAGCTGGGTCGGTTGGGCCTCTGCCTTCAGCTCAGGTCATGATCCCAGGAGCCTGGGATCCTGGGATCCAGCCCCACGTTGGGCTCCCTGCTCAGTGGGGAGCCTGCTTCTCCCTCTCCCTCCGCCCCTCCCCGTGCTCATGTGCGCGCTCTCTCTCTCAGATAAATAAATAAAATATTTTAAAAATATGTATATGTAGTTAGAAACACAGATCCTGGGTCGTGTTCCACTAGTGGGTGCCTTACTAGACACACAAATAGGGAACACGTCCCTCCCGGCAAAAAGTCCCCGGACAGTGGTGCTCTAGTCACTGACATAAGTGACCAATATGAGAAGAAGCCTTGTGTTTCCTGTGAAGGGCAGGAACACCAAGACCCTCAGCCGGTCCTCCCACCCCGGGGGCACCGTCGTAAGTCAGGTGTTACCCCCTTGAAATGAATTCACCTTTTATTTATTTTAAAGTGGGCTCCACGCCCAGTGTGGAGCCCAAGTGCGGGGCTTGAACTCACAACCCTGAGATCAAGACCTGAGCTGAGGTCAGTGGGACGCTTAACCGAGACACCCAGGCTCCCCCGAATTCCCCTTCTGAAAAGGGCCGGGGCCGTCCCGCCTCTCACCTGCTCCGCGGCCCCGCGGGTCGTTCCTTCTCCGGGCCTATTTCACTCCCGGCCCCGCGGCGCCGCGACCAGCACCCGGTCTCGCCCGCCCGCCGGGTGCCGGCGTCTGCGCTCGCTCCGCTGGCTCTTCAGGCATCTCGGGGGACCCCGGTGACCCCTTCCAAGCGCGCCCCCCACCCCCAAGTCCAGCCGGCCGGAGCAAGTCTCGCGGCTCCCGCCCCACTTCCCCATCCCAGAGCGCCCGCCCCGGCTGGGGCTCCACGGTCCGGGCCGCAGACCCGCGCGCCGCCGGGCCTCACCTGAGCAGACGCGCTGCACCTTGAGCCGCGCGTTGTAGACCCGGGCCACCCGCACCGTGAGCTCCTCCAGCTCCGTGCTCCCCGGCGCCTGGAGCAGGAACTGGCTCTCGTCGCCCCGTTTCACGTGCAGAAGAACCATGGCGGCCGCGGAGACCCCGCCGAGGCGGCGAGGAGGCCCGGGAGGCCCGCAAGGCCCGCAGGCGAGCGGCGACCGCGCACTAACCGCTGCTAGGAGACGGAACTCGCGGCTCGGGCTCCAGCCCTACAGGGACCGGGGTGGGGAGGGCACTCGCTCCCGGAAGTGGCTGTTGCCAGGAGCAACAAAGAAACACACGGGCCTCCGGCTCCAGTCGGAAACGTAAGGTGGTTAAGCCGCAGCGCGCGAGTCCCGGCAATGTGTTCTCGGAAGCAGGTGCTGCGGGGCAACGCTGCACGCAGTCGGGGAGGGCCGCGGTCCAGGCCGGCACCCCGCGGGAGGCGGGGTGGGGGACTAGCCGGGCCCCGCTCCCGGAAGTGCCTGTTGTCTGGGCGACCGCCCCCACACAACCCAAGCCGCCGGAGGGGGGCGCGGGACGCCCCGCGACTCGCCGGGGTTCCACCGAGGGAGATGGGTGGTGGGAGGAGGCTGCTAGGGCGGGGCTGGGTGGGGTGGTGGGCACCTCCAGGACCGGAGCCGCGCAGCAGGAGCCCACGGCCTCTCCGAGTCTCAGCGGCGTTTCCGCCGCCCGCGGTCACCCCTTCCGGAAGCTCTGCCCGCTGTTTCCGGTCTGGAGAGGTTGCGGGCGGCGCGCGCGGGTTGCTGGGTCTGAGCGTCGCAGGGCGGGCGAGAGCGGCCGCGGTGCTGTGTGCGGGCTGGTCCGGAGTCGGGTATGCGGGGAGGCTCGAGCGGCTGCCGCCGGAGCGACTGTCCCCGAACTACCCAGCGGCCCGCTGCCCAACAGACGCTTACTGAACAGGCGCCGTTTCTTCCGGCGTCAAGTCCGGGGTCGCTGCCGTCGTGGAGCTTACATTCCAGTGAAAGGGGCAAAGAGACAAAATCCGGGGACAAGGCACATTCAAACAGAAGTCTGAAGAGAACCAAATAGGGCGATTGGCTTTTTAGACTGGATGGCCAAGGAGTGCCTTGCGGGGAGGGTGACATTTGCCCCGACAACAAGGTGCCACCGAAGCTACGAGAGGGCGAGGCGGGCCGTTGCCGAATACAAGTTAATTGAATGTTGCAAACACCTGCTACTCTGTATTCCTGAAACTTTGGCTCTCGCCGTGGCAACGTCATCCCTGGGGCTCGGGGCCCAGCGCATGGTGTGTGACTGCCGGCCTGGAAATGCCCAAAGCCAAGGCAGGGCCTCATAATGAGGGTTAGACTGATCCGGGACAGACAGGGCGTGGAGCCCAGGGAGCAGATGTGTTTTCATCTCTAGGAGTGGGGCAGGAGCACCCAGACCCTGGAGCGGGCAGTCCTGGTCAGAGCAGCACATGTCTCTCTCCCCAGAAGGGGAAGGGGACCTCCTGCGTTCTCTGAGCCCCTCCCTGCTGGCCATAAGTTCATCCCTCCTTTATCCTGAATACATTCTGTATTCATCCAGCCAACTACTGCTTAAAACTTGGTGGATTGCTGTCTGTTGCCTCGTGAGAACCATTTATCCACAGACTCCTGTATTACAGGGTCTCTGGGTATAATTTTTAATATTAATAAAAAGTGTGCAGAACTCATGTACTGGCCATCCACTTTTGTTTAAATATGTAGTTTGTTAATCATTTGGTAGAAGATCTGCCAAATTTCCACAGATCAAGCCCTTGAAGTAACTTTAATCTTTGTCAGCACTGATTTTTGCCTTTGTAGTCCTGCTAAACTTTATTTTATTATATTCCTTTCAGTGATTTCTTGGTGTTGTTTTTTTTTTTTTTTTTTTCCTGCTCATATAGCCCATGTCTCACAATTTTGTGTGTAGCTTTTTCTCAGTGTGTTTCTGGTGGTCATAAATTGTTCCAAAATCTCATCTTGCCACCACGGAAGTGGGTTCTGAATTTTCAGACAAAACAGATCTGTGTGCTCTTGTGCAGTTTGGCAACTTTCCTCTGAATACTTTAGGTACTGTTGCCTTTCTAGGGTGAAGGGTATCTTGGACGATTTGTATCTAATGAAGCAATCCATTAGTGATGACTGCTGAGGGCTAGATAATTAATAGGTCATTCATGAGTGCTGCTAGATACCAGGCAGCCAGGGAAGAAAAGAACACATTTTTAGTATATTGAAAAAAAGAATTTTTTTTTAAAAGCCCTAACACATTAAAGATACAGTAAAGTTCCTACATATTGCTCTCTGATTCCATTCTCTTCTTCCCCTTCTCTACAGGTAAATACTACCCTGAGTTTCTCATTCCCACTGGCTGTTTTTCTACCATCAACACATGTATGTCTCACTGAAGAATAGAGGATATTGTTTTAAGTTTTATATAAATGGTTCATACTGTGTTATTTGATAACTTGCCATTGGTTCCATAATGATTTACTAATTTTTCATTCTAACTTCATTAGATATACTAATATTGCCTTCACTTGTTTTCACTGCTGTATAGTATTCCACTGCATGAACAGGTCACTCCATTCCCCTGCTGGTGGTTATTGTATTTCTGGTTTGTACCATTACAAACAATGGATGTCCTGCTCCACGTGTACTGTAATTTCTCTACAAGTTAAATTTCTTGTGATAGAGTATATGGGTCTTACTTGACATTGTTAAGTTGCTCTCTAGAATTAATTTGCTGACCTACCCTTCTCAACAACATTGTATGAGTTCCCATTCTTCCACATGTTCACTAAATCTTGATGTGGTTAGACTTATGTTTCTAAAACTAATGAACAGGCATTTTTGATTTATACATCAGCTTTTTGTGAGTTAGGTTGTCCTGTGTCAATCACCATTACTATAGTTTGTGGACTTGAGGCTACGTGTGAAGGGGATGAAAAGATAAGTTACAGATTGAGAGAAATATTTGAAAAGCACATAGCTAACAAAGGGCCAATATACAGAATAGACAAAGAACCCTCAAAACACAATCATAAGAAAACCCTGAACAGTCCATTTAGAAAATAGGCAAAAGACACGTATTTCACTAAAGAAGATATTAGGTGGCAAATAAACACATGAAAAGACGTTCCCCACGATCAGCTTTTGTTTATTTATTTGACAGACAGAGATCACAGGTAGGCAGAGAGGCAGGCAGAGAGAGCCAGGGGTGGGGGGCGGGGGAAGCAGGCTCCCTGCCAAGCAGAGATTCCGATGTGGGGCTCAGTCCCAGGACCCCGAGATCATGACCTGAGCTGAAGGCAGAGGCTTAACCCACTGAGCCACTCAGGCACTCCCCACGATCAGCTTTTAAGGAAACAAAGCCACAATGATATATCCTCCACTAAAATGGCTGGAACAAAAAACCGCAAATGCTGGCAAGGACGCAGAGAAATTGGCTCACTCATACATTGCTGATGGGAATGTAAAATAGTCCATTCTGGGAAACAGTTTGGCAGTTTTTTAAAGATACAAGCATGCAACTACACCATGATCCACCAGTTGTACTCCCGGGCATTATCCCAGAGAAGTGAAAACTTATGTTTACCCAAAAATCTGTACGAGAATATTTGTAGCAGCTTTATTTATAATAGCGTCCAGCTGGGAACAACCCAGAAGTCCTTCAGTAGGTGAGTGAATGGTTAAACCAGCTGTGGTACATCCATACCATGATATGCCACTTGGCAATAAAAAGGAATGGACTAGGGACGCCTGGTTGGCTCAGACAGCTAAGCATCTGACGCTTGATTTCGGCTCAGGTCGTGATCTCAGGGTCCTGGGATCAAGCCCGGTGTTGGGCTCTGCCCTCAGCACGGAGTCTGCTTGGAATTCTCTCTCTCCCTTTTCCTCTGCTTCTCCCGCTCATGCTCTAACATAAATGCTCTCTCTCCAAAATAAATGAAATCATAAAAAGAAGAATGGACTATTGACACATGCAATTTAGATGAATCTCCAGAGAACTATGCAGAGTAATAAAAGTCAATCCCAAAAGGTCACATACTACTCTTAAAGCAAAATTATAAAAATGGAGAATAGATTTGTTGTTGCCTGAAGTTAAGGACAAATGAGGGGAGATGGGATGGGAGGGCAGCAGGGAAAAGGGCAACACAAAGGATCTTCCCGGTGATGGAACTGTTTTGCATCAATGTTAAGGTCCTGGTGGTAGTATTACACTATGGTTTTATAAAATGTTACCATGCGGGGAATTGGGAGGGGGGTACTGCTTAAAGGGTACATGGGATCTCTCTGTATTATTTCTTACAATTGCGTATATATACATATCTCAATCATCAAAATCAAAAGTTTCTTTAAGAGCCCATCATTCTCGGGGCACCTGTGTGGCTCACTGGGTGAAGTGTCTGCCTTCAGCTCAGGTCATGATCTCAGGGTCCTGGGATCGAGCCCCACATCGGGCTCTCTGCTTGGCGGGGAGTCTGCTTCCTCCTCTCTCTCTGCCTGCCTCTCTGCCTAAATGTGATCTCTGTCAAATAAATAAATAAAATCTTAAAAAAAATAAATAAAAGCCTATCATTCTCTATAACTTTTTAGAGGTTCATGAACATAATTCAGTGATTTAAGAATCAAGGTTAGGGGAGCCCGGGTAGCTCAGCTGGTTAAGCATCTGACTCTTGGTTTTGGCTCAGGTAATGATCTCAGAGTCCTGTCATGGAGTCCCCCAGTGGGCTCTCCATGCCCAACAGGGAACCTGCCTGAGGTTCTCTCTCTCTCCCTCTGCCCCTCCCCCATGCTCACACTCTCTCTCTTGCTCTAAAATAAATAAAATCTTTAAAAAAATAAAAAGAATCAGGGACGCCTGGGTGGCTCAGTTGGTTGGACGACTGCCTTCGACTCAGGTCATGATCCTGGAGACCCGGGATTGAGTCCCGCATCAGGCTCCCAGCTCCACGGGGAGTCTGCTTCTCCCTCTGACCTTCTCCTCGCTCATGCTCTCTCGCTGCCTCTCTCTCAAATAAATAAATAAAATCTTAAAAAATAAATAAATAAAAAGAATCAAGGCTACTGTCTTGAATAGCAATCCTACAGGACTGAAAAAATCAATACCCAGAAGAACTACTAGCCGTGGCCTTGCACTTTGGGTCTTCTTAGGTCAGTCTCTTATGCCTGGCTGTCCTTGGGCCTATCTCCCTTCTCCCCCCCACTTGTTTCTTTTGCTGTGGGTGAGAAAAATCATCGTTCCTGCTTCAGTGTTATTTTCAAGCCAAGAAGACTTGGAATGAAGGCCTCTCTTACAGAGCAAGTGCATGGACTTCTTAGATGATTTATAGTCTCAGAATGTCTTTTTACTTCTAGAGTATTACATGAAACTGGGTCTTGAATTAAAATAACCTGATTTGACAATGCGAGTTAATCCCCAAATGTCATTAAACTTGGGTACGAAAAGTTCAAAGAAAGTGACTAAGAAAAATTCCTCCCTCTTGAGCAAAGCAGTCAGCATGGTAAAGACACGTAGGTTTATTTCATGTGACAGCACATTTCACAGGATATGTACAGAATGTTGGTATACCACTGACTTTAATACTGTATTTCTATAAAGTATATAGTTATAAATATTGTATGCCACGTAAGCAATAAAAGTCTTACATATAAACAGCAATCTACTATAGAGAACAAAGAATTCACGAAGAGATCCTTAGTGTCTAATGTCTGCTCTGCTTTTAACAGAACTGGTAAATATTTTAATGACACAGAATAATGGCTAGTTATTTGCAGCATACCTTTGACTTTCAGAACTCTGTGCCCTTTCAGCAACGTGCCAAATATAGTTTTCCTGATAAAGGCTGAGCTGCTGCCTGATATGTATATTGTAGACAGTAGTTTATACTCAATAGGAAACATTGCTCACAGAACCGCGATCTGTACTAGTGAAATAGATAATGAATTCTGCTAAGGGAGAGCAAATACCATATACACTAATCACATAGATGTTAAAGCCACAGTTTCAACAAGTTAATTCACATTGTGAAGCACACGGCTTATAGTAATACTGCTGTTTAAAATATACTACTGCTGAAATGATTAGAACCCTCAAAAAGCACAATATAAAACTCACAAGAGTTATTTCTAACAGCAAATCTGGGCTGTCAACAGAGAGAGGATTACTTCTATAAATATAGTATTTTGATAACATTTGAGCATTTAGAAAAGTGCTTTTTTCCTACTAGATTTGCTTTACGTATTTGAGTGCAACGCAGTTTGCTGTGCTTTTCTCCATTTTACACAATCTTAGCCATGAATTCTATTTTCTGATATTCTCCCAATGCACCTCTCTGAAGGTTAAATGTGGACAATGGAATTTAGGTGGACATATACAACTCTTTATATAAAAGGAACGTTAATATAAGTCTTAACGGGTAAAGATGATTTTAACTTAAACAACAAAACAACTATTGCCCAAGGAGTTTTCTTTTTGGGATTACTGAATGGTATCAAAATACTACATTGTGTAAAAATTCTGTGAACTTCATAAAATTAATAAAAGCAGGATCAGTTGCATACGGGCAGTGCAGGAGACAAAACCCACAGATGATTTGAGGGGTGGCATCTCACGATGTAAAGCAGCATCACGGAGCCTCTCAAGGGGACAGAGCACACACTCCAATTCCCCAATTCCAAGCATTCTGAGTAGATCCCCAGTTCCAGGCATTCTGAGGACTGCTGCCTTCCTGCTAACGAAGTTCCAGAGCAAAAGCAGCATAGATGAAGTGTGGGAGGGAAAAGGGCGACATACACCTTAGTGCAGAGAGAGGGGAGTACGTTTAGCTCTAAAATTCTCATTAAACTTGGAGGTATGTGCCTTCCTGAGAGATAAGGCCACAGTGCTTTTTGTAAGGGCGGGAAGGTCCATCCACAAAATCGATTGCTTCCAGCTGCAAGAACCCCTCCCAGAGAAAAGCATTTGGGGGTGCTGGAGTGCACAATAACAAAGATGTGTGTGTTCAGGGGAGCGGGATGGAATGGCAGGAAAATCTGGTAGTGAGATTCTAGGTTTGGAAAGAAAATCAATGAAATGTCCAAATTTCATTTATAGCCATCCTTTCGGTAATGAAATACTGAAAAGCGAACTCTGTTAGAACTTTTAGGTAAAATCTGGTCTGAGTTATAGCCTAGAATTTAAGTTGTGAGTTTTACAATTATATAAAAGTGTGTGTGTATATATATATACACACACACACATATATATATGTATGTATATGTGTGTACACACACTTTTTTTAAAGCCACGCCTTTCAAAACTGTTTCAGTATAACTTTGGAAGGCAGCTATGCTCACCACTATACCACCAACGCCCGCTGTTTCAGTATAACTTTGATAGCTCTTTGGTAAATACTTGGAAACACCAATTGTTTCCAAGTACGAAAGAGCTGGCAGATATGTCAGCTAGAAGTTTGGGGTTTTTGAGACTCTTCAGAGAAGACTGGCAAAGAATTTCTGAATAAGGACTACTTTTTTTTCGAAAGTAGTTTTGAGCACTGTTTATAGCTAATACTCTCTCTTACTTATCCAAACAGAAACACACCAAAACTCCAGGTATTGATGAGAAGGATTTTTTTTCCTTATTTCCAATATACACATATTCCAACTCTGTACACATTAAATAGTGGTATTTCATGACAACATCAGTGCACTTAACAATTACTTATTGCACATAATGAATAACTAATGCCCAATTCTTTTGGCTCTAACCTGCCCAAACTAAAACAAAACAAAACAATTGTTTTCTATTGCATAACCTTATCTTTCTGTAAAATCTAGTGCGGGTGATGCCTTAGATGCCAAGGTTGTGAAAGGAGCTCCAGAAGGGGTGGTGCCAGGTGGGAGCAGAGTGACAGGAGGTGGAGGTGGTCTCCTTGATGGCAACGCACAGAAAGGAACATTTGTACCTTTATTCCAGTCATCATCAAAGGTCGCGCTGGAGCCAGAAAGTGAACTCGGCTGATGATCCAGTAAGTCTGGACAAGCTAACTTTGACTTCCCCTTTACACCAAAGTCTTCTTCTTCCTCGAAGGTTACCCATCCTTTTGGGTTGCTGATTTTTGCCGTAGACTGGCCCTGCAGATCAAAACTGTCCTTAAAACCATCCAGTGAAGATGCAGGCTTGCTACTGATATGACCAAGAGGCTTCAGAGAAGGGAAAGGACTGTTAGCAACAGGCTCTTCTTTGGAGAGCCATGAAGTTGCCTCAGATTCTTGAGACTCGGCTCTAAATGGGTTTCCGGGAGTGGCGGTCCTATCCGTAAAAGGATTTGTGCTGCTCAAGCTAGTAACAAATGGGTTTGCAGAACATGGCATATTTTCCTGGGATTTACTCCGGGCTGGAATTGGAGGCATGCAACTTACAGGACTCAAAGTATTCACGTTACTTTGTGTTGCAGAAGGCAAGTGAACCAACCCCTTTGGGTTTGGAGTTAGAACAGATGATGTTTGAACAGATAACTGAGGCTTGGATACAGCAAGCACATTAAACGACAGATCTTCAAACGGGTCACTCTTTAAGGGTGATTCCAGTCTGACAGCAGGGACTCCATTTGCTTTTACCTGAAAAGAGAGCACTCAATAATCAGGAAAAAAAAAAGGTAAAATATAGTTTTTAACACCTCCCTTATGCTTCCTCCCCTATGCTCTCAATTATTCTTCATTCTGGAGGGGCAAGTATACAAACTTGAAAGTAAAAACGGCTTTGTGTAGTTTGTTACTCTGGTGGTTTCAGAAAGATAAAACAACTAAAACCTTATTCTTTAAAAACCCTCTACTAAATAAACCCCTTTATTACATACATTTTTTAAACCCCAGAGAAATTAAAAAGAGAATGTTCCATTCATGCAAGTCCTAATATGGTAAAATGGAGGTACAGAATTAGGAAATGACTTCTGCTCATGCCCTGTTCTATCAAAGGTTGCCACAAACTTCGGAAACCCATATTCAGAACTTACGCTACATCTATACATTAGACTTCCAACACCAATCTATGATGATGATGATGATGTGGTTTCATTGTTCTTTTAAATATATTTTCATTTAAAGTTAATGTTACTACGGAAACTCAACTTTACGAATGAAATGGATTTTACTAGTATATTTGTATTCATAAACTAAAGACAACGCATCTTTTCTATTTGGGAAAAAGAATTTTCAGAGCATTTTTTGCCTTTTAAGTTCCCCTTCATAGACTGAACAATGTGACAATATTCCTCAGTTGACCTTCTTCATCTTATAAAAAAATGTTCCAAAACAGACGTGCTTATTAATAATCATAAGCAGTGACCGTTTAAAAGCAGGGGGGAAATCCCATTTTCTATTTGCTGTATTCTAAAATGGAGATGAGTGCTACACAGTCCTTTCCACATGACAGAGTTGGCTATGAACTGGGAGGAGGAGCATTCCGAATTACTTCATGGTCATACCAGGTGTTCACCCTGTGCCTAGTTCACAAAGAAACCAGTGGAAGTGGAGCGTGGCTATGGGCCTGAGCAAAGGCAACCTTTCTTATGGGAAGGAGAACCCTGGCCTTATCAGCAAATAAGCTCATCAGATGCTTCATTTTAATTTAAAAAAAAATAGCAACTGTACATAATTATTGAAACTAAAGAGATGACTTGGATACTGATGCCGTATTTAAAGAGAAGAAAAACTTTAGGTTGGAAAGGGCAGGGCAGGGAGAATTTTAGCTCAAGCCCTGCAAGTAACAAAATGGAGCACTACCCGAAATGAATTCAGATAGTTGTGAAGTCAAAATAACTAAATGTTCATGAACTGTGCTGAAAAAGAGAACAGCAGTTCTTCCCCCAAAACATAATTGCATATTTGAAACAGCAACTTGCTACTTTAACCACAGGGAAGGCTGTTCATTTGTACAAAGAAATGATGGATAATTTCATTAAGTGAGTAACTTTCAAGTATATGATGGTTTTATTCAATTGTCCTAGAACATACTTTATAACTGAATAAACAAGCATGTTTATCTTCAACTTAATATGATAATAAATTTGTACAAAAGTAAACATTTAACAGATGCAAAACTGTATTCTAAGTGTATTAAAGGTAAACATATTTATATGAAAATCTGCTTAAGAGAAATCTATTAGAGACATAAAAAATTACAATTAACTCTACATTGCTGACAATCTCTGGATTATTACGATTAATACAACAAAATGGGAGTACCCAATCGGGTCTGGGACCCAATTCTCCCATGGCAGATGGAAAAGTCCACAACACAGAAAGGAGAATTTTATGCTTTGCACAGCTTCAAATAGCAGGCCCTTGGCAAGTGAATGCTCTACATTTAATTATCTTTATTTTTATATATAAAAAAATTTGTTTTCAAAATATATTAAGGGTAATTTGACAGAAGCAGGATCATTTTACCCAATCACACTTGAAATTACAATGAGAGCCACACCACCATTCACTGTTTTAGAATTAAGTTATAATTTCAGCAGAATTTGTGAATTAACATTTTTTAAATGATGGTACCTTTACAGAGAAAGGTGTTGGAAGGACCTTGAAATAATCCTATTATAATATTAACTTTTATCTTTCTAAATCATCAGTTCTTCCTTACCAAAAATAATCCTGTTAGTAAAATTCTTTGAAAAAAAAAAATTCCCAAAAGAAACCTAAGAAAAAAGGTTGAATTTTCTATTTATGTACTTATGCCATTATTAAAACCAAGACCCAGTTTGGTCTTGCCAAACAGACTTTCCAATACCTAAAGCTTACCTTCTTGGAGTTACACTTTTTAGTTTTGTTAATTTTCATTAAAAAAAAAAAAACAAAGCAAAAAAATGGTAAAGCATTAACAAGAACTAAAATGGTTCCTAAAAATTCGAAATACTAAGAAAAAAAAAGCAGGTTTATGGTATGATAATAGAATTTATTAATGTGGACAGGTGGTTTTAAAAATGGGTGAGACTTTAGATGTATGAAGCAAAAGATTCATACATCTAATGTGCTAAGACAGATGAAAAGCACAGATAAGATTGAGAAAGATTCCAATACCTGTTACCCTGATGCTTGCTCCTGCTTTGAGAAAGGGAACACAGACATCAAAGGAGAGCGTTAGGAGGACAATCTGAGACCAACCGGCAACCCTAACAATTCAGTCTTCAAAATGCTTTTATGTCTGTATTATACACAGAACCTGAGGGCGGCAAAATGTGCAGGTCACAGCATGTGTTCAAGAGACGACTCTAATTTCTTTTGTAATTTTGAATTAAAAAATGTATCATTAAATTAGGGCTCAAACTTCAGTTCTGTCAGAGGCGGATGACTAGCCACTTCCAAATTTTGTTCCTACAAAAGTAATATTCCAAATGGGTTTTGGGATCTCTAAGAAAAGCAGTCTAATGTCCCCCTGCCTCTGCCAAAGTCCTACGGTGAAGCCCTAACTCTCAGTGGGATGGTATTTGGAGGTGGGGCCTCTGGGGGGTGACTGGGGTTAGATGAGGCCAGGAGGGTGGGGACTCGTGAGGGATCTGTGCCCTCACGAAAGGACATGTCAGAGAGCTTGCTCTCTCCCCCACTGGAAGGCCCGAGGAAAGGTCATGTGAGCACACAGGGAAAAGCAGTCTGCAAGCTGGGAAACGAACCCTCACCAGAACCCAGCTGTGTTGGTACCCTGATCTCAGACTTCAAGCCTCCAGAGCTCTAAGAACACACATTCCTGTGGTTTAAGCCACCCCGTTTTTGTTATGGCAGCCCAGGAAGAGGACAACAGCCACAAGATAGCCCACGGGGTTATCATCATGAGAGAAAATGTATAAAATGGCACCACTTAGCAAAGGTACTACCCTATTGAAAAATCAGTATTTATTTTAACAAAATGACCAGGATCCAGGCATATTCTATATTAAGCAAATTTTTAGAAGGATGATAATACTATCATTAATTCACCTCAGAATTTATTAGTAAGGTACAACAAAATAAGAAACCGGAGCCTATTTTTGTTGTTTAAAAATGAAATCATCTTTCCATAACACAGCACTATTTTTTTTTAATACAGTAGTCTCAAAAACAGTTTTGAGCCAATCTTCCCCAATATCTAAAGCTTACCTTATTTTGAAATATCAAAACTCGTTTTTACAATTGAGGAAATCACCACTCTGAAGTATATTAAACGTGAACAGAGTTTCCTGACTACTAAACACGAAGAAGACTCCTGAATTTAAACGAGTACTTTCTCGATGATGTCAGGGCTACGTGTCTTGGCTTTGGCACTGAGAGAAGAAGGTAGGAGGTATTGAATAGATCCAGAATGCTGAGATTTCCTACGTGGTCTCTTACGTGGTCTCTGCCCTCTCTGCCAGCTCTCATGACAACAGTACAGCAGTGAGGCTGTTCCTTTATCTCTGGCTGAATTTCCTAACTTCCAGTTCTTAGATGATAATAAGATGACTAAGATGCCAGATGTCAGGCAGGGAAGGAAGGCATTTCTACATTTTGTACATGTTACATAGTCATCTGCATTGGGCAAATCTCTGTAGAAAATTATAGAGTCAAAGACCATTTACATAATAAAAAGGAAAGCTGGGCCATGTATGTTCTTATGTTTTAAATACCTTGTAGATTTGGGGCAGAATTAACAACAAAGACTTGTAAAAATTACCAAGTGTTCAATTCTAACACGATTTCACATATCACCAAAATATCAGATATGTCACATTTTAAATTCTTATCGTTTTCAACCTATAGCTCTGGGAGATTTTTAAATTTTAGGCATTTATTATTTTTTGAATAGGCATTATTTTTACGGTTCAAAATCCAAGAGATACGAGAAGGTAAAATGCCTCCCTTCCTTCCACCCCGCCAGCACTCTCCTCTCCTTAGAGGAAATTCTTAACCACTCTGTGATCCTTTCCAAAGACAAGTCTGCACACAAACAAGACCCCCTGCTCCCCCAAGAGAGAAAAGTGTGTGTGTGTAATGTTTGGAGGAATCTGGTATCAATGACTAAAGTTAAAAGAATATTTAGAATTTAAAACAAACATCTTTGGTAGTTTCAAAGAAGGGGATAATACAAGATTCGAGGAGAATGTTCTCTACCAGGCCACACAGGAAGCACATGCTGTCTGCCACCGAATCACCACACCCATTCCAATGAAAAACAGAAATCAAAACAACAGAAAATGACCTAAGAAAATGATAATGTGGTAGTCATGGGAATATTCGCCCTATGGTACATCCATGTTATTTTCTACTGAAAACTGCAATCCTACTGAACAGTTTGCTCTTTCTCAAGTTTTCCAGAGGACTGTATCTACGTTCATACTGGTCTAAGAATACTTAAACTGTTACAGACTTAGGAATTAAGGTTCACTTTTACTATAAAATAGAGCCCACTTCCTCTCTTAAAAAAGTAGTAGAAAGCTCTAAAATGGCTAGTTTCAAAGTTTTTGCCCTCCAATTACATCTAAAAAAATTTTATTCAACATTCCTTTGGGTATTCCAATAAAGTTTAAAAATTGTTCTTTAAGATTTACTTATTTGAGAGAGAAAGACAGGGTGCGCGTGTGCGCATGGCAAAGGGGCTGAGGGAGAGGGAGAGAACCTCAAGCAGCCTCCCCATGAGTGCAGAGCCCGACATGGGGCTGGATCTCAAGAACCTGAGGTCATGATCTAAGCCAAAATCCAGAGTCGGGCACCCAACCGACTGAGTCACCCAGGCACCCTGCCCTCCAATTACATAAAAACAAAACAAAACAAAAAAACCAAGAGTACACATTACAAGAAAATGAGAAGAAAAAATCAGGACTCCCTAAAAGTGGATTGGCAGAGAGAAAAGAATAGTGGACATTTATGGTTTGAAGGATTTCTACAGTGTTTTATATATCGCCGACGTCCTCAATTTTCTGAACTAAAAAATGTAGAATACTTTATGCTATTGATCAGCTTGAGAACATTTTATTTCTCTCAATTATATATATACTTCTTCAGTTTTTACAAAGGTGACCAATTGTCTGAGAAAGAGCTGAGTGCTAACAATATTCATTTAAGACTCATGTTTACTTTAATATCTGTTTTTCACCATATAGAAGCCCAAGAAGCTGTTGACTTCTGCCTACTAGCTGGACATTTCCAGGTATCTGTAAAAATAGATACAAACTATTATTTATAAATGTGCCTAAGGGGCATTTGCCAATGTGTACTATTTGTGTATTTTAGATCTTCACAAAGTTTAAAAGCAGACTTATAAAGCTTTACCCATTTCTTTGGCCTTGATGGCATTTTCAAGTTAAAACTTTGGGATAAAATAAATTGTAAGGCTGGACAACAAAAAGTGTTCTTACTTTTTTTACTAGAATGTATATAACAGTAAAATCACATCGAATAAAGTAGAACAATTTAACTTGCATGACTCTCCCTGTATAAAAATAACTGTATGTACGCGACCCCAGGGCCAGGGCCACCACAGAAAAGGACTACTGCTTGCAGCTGGAGGAACGAAAGGATTATTCTGTTTGCTGGAAATTCACCACACTGCCAAATGGTAAGGCATCTCTCTCCAGAAAGTGAAAGCCAAAACTAATATATTAGCCGTGAACAACAAGAAAAATACACTCCTGTTCGTCCTAATATATTAACTATCCAAAGTAAAATGTGCATTTAAAAAAATGAGAAAGTCACAAACACTGTAAATGTTAACAAGATAAAACAGCCCAGGAACCTCTTGGAAATGGCCTCGAGACCCCGATTTTAAGCTTGCTCTCTGAAAACCCCTGATCTCAGCAAAGACTACACCAGAGGCTTTGAAGGGTGATCTTGTTCATTTGCGGGACTTACTTGTGGTTGTGACGAAGGCTCTGAAGGCAAGCTGTGGGATGACTTGCTGCGAGGGGGTGGCTGAGGCGGCGTTTCCAAGTTGGGCTGGGCGGCAGACTGAGGCAAAGGGGCGGCGACAGGGACAAGAGGCTCCTGCAGCTTCTGAACAGGCGGGGGCAGAGAAGGCTGCACAGGAAGGGCAGCCTGAGGCTTCAGTGGTTCAGGAAGAAGAACGGACCCTACACAATGAATTTTCAGGTGTTAGGTATTTCCTAGAAAACTGCATTCTGTTCTTCCTTCTGTGAGGTGTTGGGGTGCTCTCGTCCCCCGCTCCCCCGCCGAGCAGCCCCATTTCTTGCTGCAGGGAGAAGGAAGGCTATCCCTCCTTGAGTACGTTGTGGAAAGTGAGAGGAAGGGAAAAGGACATGTGAAAAAATTCAGAACAAAACTAGAATTTCTAATATAGGGTCTACCTTTCACCACTTCCGGTGGTTTGCTCTGGCCTTCAGGGGTCAGTCTGCCAGCAGATGCCCGAGCATGGCTCTGTGGGGCACTGATCACTCCAGCACGGGGCGGAATAGCCTAAAAATGGGAAAAAGAACATTTGAGACATTTACTTATTTTCCATAGATAAGATTTTGCAAAAATATTTGCTTTTGTGTCTCATTTAGTCTCTCTGGCATTAGCCCCATCTTGTCTTAATTGCTCTCTATTTATAGTCATACAGTCTTAAGTTTTAAAACCTTCCTTTTTATTTTTGACTTTACTATGTGGCAGGCATGATGTTAATTAAGTACTATATAGGCATTTCCACTGCACCTTTGAAATTCCCCTCGGAGGTAGGTCTTGTTTATCATCTCTACTTTAAATGAAGATGAAGAAATATATACAACTTTCCCAAGGCCATAAAGCTAGAACGGAAACCGGGACTTGAGCTCAGGTGTGATGAGCGGCGGGACCTGGGCCTCCCCTGTGCAGTGTGGCCACAGTCATAGCCGGGGATGGTGTGAAAGCTCCCGAAGAGATGGAGACACACGTACACGGAACAACTGAGACGGTAAGAAAATCCACACCCGGGGCGCCTGGGTGGCTCAGTGGTTTAAGCCTCTACCTTCCGTTCAGGTCATGATCTCAGGGTCCTGGGATCGAGCCCCACATCAGGCTCTCTGCTCAGCAGGGAGCCTGTTTTCCCCTCTCTGCCTGCCTCTCTGCCTACTTGTGATCTCTCTGTCAAATAAATAAATAAAATTAAAAAAAAAAAAAAGAAAAAGAAAATTCACACCCTAAGATTGCTTTTTTTTCAAACACAGAAGAACTCCTGGATGACTAACTCAATGTGCTAAGTTAGATACATTCAGAAAGACACCGGTGAGACATCTGTTGTCTATTTTCCTGAGCTTTCTGGAGGCTCTAGGCCCCTGTATTCTTATTTTGGGCACAAGTTACTATTGCAATCACAAAATCCTGACTTACCTCCCCTATTCGGATGGCATTAAGCAGAGTACATAAAGTGCTTATGGGAAGTGTGCTGGCGAAGTCAGTGACGAGCGACTGTCCCTTTATGAAAGAAGAATGGGTAAGAGAGATCCTCTAGGTGTGTCTATCTGTATCTGCATCTGCAGTCTTTCTTTCCTTCCTTCCTTTAGATCGCATGCCAGAGTGCACACATGCGTGAGCCAGGAGGTGGGTGGTAGGCAGAGAGAGAGGGATAGGGAGAGCAGGAATCAAAGCAGACTCCCTACTCAGCGTGGAGCTCGACTCAGGGCTCCATCTCCTGACCCCGAGATAGCAACCTGAGCCGAAATCAAGATTCGGACGCTCAACCCAGGCGCCGCGCCACAGACACTTCAATGCGGGGTGTAATATTATATGCGGTAAAGGACTTTTAGGGTGGGTGTTAACTAGACAGCTACAACAGGAAAGACAAAGCTTTCTGTCTCAGAAATGCTCTGCCCATTTCTTACTAGGAATTAGAAGCGGTTTCTTCAGAAGCAGCCCCTGCTCTTCTCCAGAGAGTACTGGCTCCAGGGTCCCTCTCCTCAGCAAGGCCCCCCATCCAGTGCCAGGCACCACTGGACAAGCCACTGGTTCTGGTTTCCATCTTCTTTTATTACTTATTTGTTAGATCCCAGAGAAAATGTTCATTTGGGTAAATATTAGAGTAATTTTGTGTGTAAGAGAACAAAGGCTAAACACAGAAAACCCCAGATTTACAGGGAAGGGAAAAGCCCTATGGCACTATCCGTGACCCTACTCTCCCTACCTTCAGAACCAGTTAATACAAGGACTCCTATCATAAATGTTCTCCCTGCGATCCTGTTATAAAATTCTTCCTCTTGAAGGATGACTTTCTATCCTCATTAATTACTCAGATAATACCTTAAAAAGCTGCCCAAACACACTGCCATCTCATAAACCCTGAGATTCTAAGTTATTTAGGGACCTTAATTACTGAAGGACATCACTTTTGTTCAAATAATAAAGTGTGTGTATGTGTTTATATATGTATATATATATATACACATATATATATGTACAAAATATATATATACAAAAAAATATATATATACACATATGTGTGTATATATATATATATATATATTTTTTTTTTTTTTTTAGGGAAGGAAAATTCTTATGAAACTTTATTCACCATGACTTTTTCTACATTTCTGAAGACTTTTCTGTAAAACAGAAAGCTTTGGTTTAGTGTCAGTTAATACTATGGCAATAAAACCATCACCTACTATCCTCGATGGCCAGTCTTAGTTTCAGAGAATCATTTGCTCTACCTTATACCTAGCATCTCACTTTTTTTTTTTATTAACGTATAGTGTATTATTTGTTTCAGGGGTACAGGTCTGTGAATCATCAGTCTTACACAACTCATAGCACTTACCATAGCACATACCCTCCCCAATGTCCATCACCCAGCCACCCCATCCCTCCTACCCCCCTCACCTCCAGCAACCCTCAGTTTGTTTCCTGAGATTAAGAGTCTCTTATGCTTTGTCTCCCTCCTGATCCCATCTTGTTTCATTTTCCCCTCCCTTCCCCCAATGATCTCCCCACCCTGCCTCTCAAATTCCTTATATCAGAGAAATCATGTGATAATTGTCTTTCTCTGATTGACTTATTTTGCTTAGCATAATACCCTCTAGTTCCAAACATGTTGTTGCAAATGGCAAGATTTTGGTTTTTTAATTTTTTTTTTTAATTTATTTGTCAGAGAGAGGGAGAGAGAGTGAGCGAGCACAGGCAGACAGAGTGGCAGGCAGAGGCAGAGGGAGAAGCAGGCTCCCTGCTGAGCAAGGAGCCCGATGTGGGACTCGATCCCAGGATGCTAGGATCATGACCTGAGCCGAAGGCAGCCGCTTAACCAACTGAGCCACCCAGGCGTCCCAAGATTTTTGTCTTTTGATGGCTGCATAGTATTCCATTGTGTATATATATACCACATCTTCTTTATCCATTCATCTATTGATGGATATCTCGGCTCTCTCCATAGTTTGGCTATTATGACACTGCTGCTCTAAAAACTGGGGTGCACGTGCCCCTTCAGATTACTACATTTGTATCTTCTGGGTAAATAGTAGTAGTGCAATTGCTGGCTCGTAGGGTAGCTCTATTTTCAACTTTCTCAAAAACCTCCATACTGTTTTCCAGAGTGGCTGCGCCAGCTTGCATCCCCACCAACAGTGTAGGAGGGTTCCCTTTCTCTGTATCCTCACTAACATCTGTCTTTTCTGACTTATTAATTTTAGCCGTTCTGACTGGTGTGAGGTGGTACCTCACTGTGGTTTTGATTTGTATTTCCCTGATGCCAAGTGATGTTGAGCACTTTTCATGTGTCTGTTGGCCATTCGGATGTCTTCTTTGCAGAAATGTCTGTTCATGTCTTCTGCCCATTTCTTGATTGGATCATTTGTTCTTTGGGTGTTTGTTATCTTTGAAGAGTTAATGTTATCCTTAAAGGGTACCCTGGAGGTCATCAAGTGCCATTCCCTCATTTTAGAGTTGAGGAAACTAGGCCTTGACACGTGATTTTCCAAGATAACACACCTGACTGACCGCAAACCGGGACCTAGACCCTAAACCCGAAACCCGCTGGCCCCCAGGTGTTGCCTACCGGTCTGGCTGCACTGTATCCAGCAGGTCCTGGGCCTGTGAGTCCTGCCTGAGGAGAAGGCTGATTGCGTCCTGAAACAAAGACATCACACCATGTATTTAAGTTTTTTTTGTTTTTTTAAAGAAAGAAATAAGAACCCATGTACTTCTATCCCAAGTGTCTACATGGTCCAGTTTTAAGGTTAAGTAGCTAAATTCAAGTGTTTTTACCTATATTATCTTTCCGTGTTGTTCCAGGGCTTTTGGGTGCTTTGAAGCAGGAAGGGGAAAAGAAACGAGTCATAAGTAAGCAATCAAGCAACACTGCGTAACATCAGTTGGCTGTTCTGTTTCATTACCAGCACAGACGGGGGCATGAGATGGGAACCAAAGGTACACTGCTTTGGATAATGATGAAGGCTACTATCGGTCCTGAAGGAAATGCCCCAAAAGAGAGAAAAATTAGAATACTCAGAGTGACATTCATGCGAGACAACTTAGCCCTCAGTCTGATCTCTCACTCACAGGGTGACTTCTAAGGTGACCTTCCCAACAGTTCTCTCCTGTGAACCATGAAAACATAAGGTCAGCTTGTGTGAATGGTGACAAGATGTGACCCTACCACCTCTGCTCCCCAGCATACAGAGCATTTTCCAGGTTATATCAGGGGCTCCTAAAAACCCTGTTTTAGAGCTTTGTGCTATAGCTATCACTATGGATAAAGGAATCTTACGATGAGGTATTTTAGAGTTCTACAACAAAATCCTCTGATTAAAGTAGAAGGCAGGCACATCTCACAACTAAGTATTTGCCTTATGGAAGACAGTGTTAATATGCGGTTCAAATTCACTAGAAAGGTATTAGACAAACGAAATGAAATAAATCACTCTGGGGGCCAAAAGGAGCATGGGGGATTATTATGGGTGGCATTTCAAATTTAATATTTTTTAAAGGAAATTCAAGTGCAATTGTCATATTAAATACATCAGCCGGGGCACCTGGGTGGCTCAGTGGGTTAAAGCCTCTGCCTTCGGCTCAGGTCATGATCCCAGGGTCCTGGGATCGAGCCCCGCATCGGGCTCTCTGCTCGGCGGGGAGCCTGCTTCCTCCTCTCTCTCTGCCTGCCTCTCTGCCTACTTGTGATTTCTGTCTGTCAAATAAATAAAATCTTTAAAAAAAAAATACATCAGCCCTTTGATAACTATAATCTTAATGAATGGCATTTAGTCTTAATGGTCTTTTAAGCAAATTTAGTTCAGCATCATTATACATAAAAAATTTATGTTATTTGAAATCACCCACGAAATACTTATTCTTGGACCTGAATTAATAGGGTTTCATGATAATTATTAATTTTTAAAACTGCAGAGTTGGTATAGTACATTTCTAAATGTTTGACTTACTCTGAAAATAATTTTGAAAGGCATTCTTCTTAAAATAACACTGTATAATAATTCCACATCCTAAGTAGATATGAAATATATACAAAACAGAGTGCAATACAACATAAGAATCACAGGGAAATTAAATGCGTAGCCCGTTAGAAACTATCCACAACACGGAATGAGAAGAGAGAAAGTACGAGGTTACACGGTGTACATGAAGGAGGGGGAAGTTTACGGGCGGACTAAGGACAGATTTAGTGTGCCTTTAACACACTGGGGCGGGGGGCTGACATTTAGCAGTGAAATGAGAGGTCCGTTTCTATGATGCAGAAGTCTTGTTACCTTCCATCTCTCGCCTAGCTGCCCCAGGACTGGGAGGGGCTCCAACACCTTTTCAGAGAAAGAACAGAAGCTGTATATTGTTCAGGGCCCACAGCACAGAATGAAAGGCAGGCACACAAAACAATTCCTGCGTCCAACTGACTTTTGCTAAAAGGTTCTTTCACTGCTTTAACTTGTTCAAAGATATCAGTACAAACCAAAGTGGCTTCAGAAGCCTAGCCGAAACCCCAGTCCTCTCCTTCCTCAAACAGGATAGAAAGGGGATGACAATTTTCTTTTTACATCAGGTTACGAGCTCTAGGGAATTTTAAAATCTCTTAATGAAAACCTTGGCTTTATGATCATCTCATTATATTCACAGTTAAATCACTAATAAAAGCTCTAATATTTGACAGTCAAAAAGGAAAAAGAAATCATGGATCAATTTCATTTTAAATTTCCATGGGACTATATTAGTTTCTTAGAAGTTAGTTTTTGATGCATTCTTTTAAGAAAACTCTAAAGGTACTGTAATGACTTTCTCTAAGTTACTGCCTTAAAGGAGTTATTAGTTTATAGGGTTCAAAAAGTAAGGTGCAAACATTGCCTACAAAGAATAATGAAAAGAAGCAATTTTTAAAAACTAAGTCAGATTTGAAGTTTGATATGACTTTTCACAAATTCAATTAAAAATTTATTTTCTGCAGGTTGCTTTCCTAATTGAAGGAAGAGGATAATTAGGTGTTATCATAAAAATATAAATAAAAGCAGGAATTTAAAATGGGAAAAAATAATGTTTTTTTGTAAGTCGATGGAAAAATTATCATCCAGCAGCATTGTGCAGAAGCTGTCAGGATGAAATAATTGAGCTGTACTTATTATACAAAGTCCTTAAGATCTACATATAAGCAGAGACAACCTGTGATAACATGTGAATCGGTCAGCAATGGCATTAAGCAACCAGAGTAAAAAGAGAATGACCACATACGTATAGGGAGTGAGTCTTAACAGTGGATCTGTAAAGGCTCTTCTACAGAACTATGATCACTTGGCTCATCCTCTCCTGAGAACTAGATTATATGAACTTGTCAAATACATACCTCCAACTGACTTTTGTGAGAAACTTTCATGTAAACCAAAGTACACTTTTTAAAAAAAGACCCATTTGTTAATAAAAATTCCCTTATTGAAAAAAATAAAATCATTCTCATGTTAAAAACAGTGAAGCATGAGTTTAATGACAAGTTATGATAAAGCCATGCAAAATGAAAGATATATTTCGGAAAATTATAGCTTCAATTTGCATTGCTAGGAAATTTTGCTAATCACTAGATTTGCTAAATTCCTAGAAAAGGAAAGTACTAGAGCATCACTAAGCAAATAATTGGAAAATGTTCTATATTTACTATACCTGAATTCCTTTTGAAATTAAGGTGATTTGGGGGAATTCAATCTGTATAACCAACCTAACCATATTTATTAAGAAAAAGTGTATCAGTCTTTGGTAATTCAACTATGTCCACCTGGAGAATGGAAGCCTGTATCAGGGTGGCTCATTAGTAAAATTAAACTCTGATCTTTTACTTAACAGGAACATAATGGAAGTTTGGAGCTATTTTTTACTTGAAGTATTGATATCATTCACTTTGGCTTTTATCAAACAAATCTAAAATGTCTTTCCATTACAGGGATCAAACTCTAAAAGATGAATAAACCAAGATGCATATATTGTAACAAATATAAACAGTTACCTCCGAATTCTTTTCTAGCAGGTGCAGGACTCCTAGCCCCTTATAGTTCATAAGAAAATATGCAGCAGAAAGGAAAGGACATTAAATAAAGAACGGAAATGTCAAAGATTTACTACAGTATTCATGATGTTAAATATCACGTAGGATCTACATACTAGTATCTTGGTACTATAAAAAAGCTATTATTTAAGGCAAATACTTTTAACAACTTAAGTAATGGGCACTATACTCACTTAAAAAGAATATTTAAGCAAATATATAAAACTTTATCATAAATAAGTATATGTATGTTCTTCAGTTCTAATTATGTATTTTACAGAAGTTGGTACAACTACATCACAAATTAGCAAAAGCAAAACAAACATTTCATGCACACCGGTAAGAGGGCAGCTAGAAAAACCTATTACAGAAATCTAGTCGGGAGACACTCTTTCTACTTGTGCCATTGCTCCTACATGTTCCTCAGAGAAAGGCTCAGGCAGTAGCAATAATGATAGAAAAACAGTAAAATCCAGAAGCTCGAGGTCTGAAGACGTGCAAAACATTTTAAAACAGAATGGAGGAAGATTTTCAATCTAGCAGAAGTGGAACTCGGTTTGTTACCTGAAGGAGGAGGTGGTCTCTGGGGGGGAGCAGGGCGTGCAGGAGGGGCAACTGGGCGGGGAGGAGGAGGCCTCTTGGGCTCCAGGGGCTGAGCATCTCTTTGCTGCTGCTGGGCTGCTGGTAGAGTGTCAAGAGGAGAACCTAAAAAAGTACACGAGGTAAGATCAGGTTCCATGTGGGTGTGAGCACAAAGGTATGGTACTTCCCAATACATATGATGAATTCTCGATTTTGCTCACTTTTTCCCTTTGTACTGTAGTATACTGACAAGCATTTTTATTATCAATAATGTAAGCAGTTCTGGGGGCACCTGGGTGGCTCAGTGGGTTAAAGCCTCTGCCTTCAGCTCAGGCCATGATCTCAGGGTCCTGGGATGGAGGCCCCCATCGGGTTCTCCGCTCAGGAGGGAGCCTGCTTCCTCCTCTCTCTCTCTCTGCCTGCCTCTCTGCCTACTTGTGATCTCTGTCCGTCAAATAAATGAATAAAATCTTAAAAAAAAAATAACGTAAGCAGTTCTGCCATTAAATTCCCCTCTGGTATCACGGAAGCAATAGTGCTCACTCCATGTGAATGCCTTACCTAGACCCCAGGTGCTGGGAGCTGATTAACTGAGTGGCCCGATCAAGAGGGCACAAAGCGTTGGTTGAATTAGGTCATTTGCAGTCTATTGGGCCAATCAGAGAAGAAAAAAGGAGTCTCTTCTCTTCTCTACACCTTAGCTTATCTTGAATTAATCTAATGAAGCCAGTCCTCTAAGAGTTGTATGGGAGAACTGGAGAAATTTACGAAATGGAGGACAGCTTCTGGAGATGTTGGTAAGCACAGAGCAGTGATTTAGTCATGCCATGTAACAACTTCCAGGATGAATTTTCCAATTTTGAAGGATTAATGACTCTTAAATTTGAATTCAAAAAAATGTTTTGTCTCTTTTTGCTTCATACCATAATATAGGTTATGTCTAGGTTATATATGGACAGACAGTTAAGCCCATTTTCTATTTTATATTTTCTAATAGAAAAACAACAATTTTAAGAGCTGGATAAACCTGACCCCATAGAAAAAAAAAGGCTTAATGAAAACCTCGTCTAATGAAAGTGTTGATGAGTTTCCTTTCCACTTAGGGCTTACCATCTACAGGTTTCCTCTTTTGTATGCACAGAAAACACAGTACAGATCCAAAGGCATCAGAGATTTAACCATCTAAAATCAAACAGATCAGCTAGGACAAGTCACAGAAAACTTGAAAGAAAATACATACTTTGTGAAGTTGGGTGCCCCGGAGTTCTCGATGGTGCTCGACTTGGTCTTACGGGAAGGGACGGGACGGGGCCCTCTGATATGGTTGGTGACTGGCAGGGACTGGTCCGGGGCGAAGAGCTTGGCGAAGTGCCAAGGCCAGAACTTGAAGACAGCTGGAGGTGCTGGGGAAGAATTTCCTCGACTTCAGCACTGTAGTCATCGACATCACCTAAGGAAATAAGGTAATTAAAATTACCACCATTTTCACTTTCTCAGAGGTTTGTTTTCAAGGGGTTCATTATAACACTGCAAACATGTAGAGGTTAAGCATGTAGACATATATAAAAAACTTATATGTACAGAACTAGAATTAGTGCAAACACCCTTACAGATCATGTAATTAAAGAGAACCTACTACCTCAGAGCATCAGGATGCCAGTGGAGACCAACAGCTGGCGTGGCGCTGACACAACGGCTTCCAGTATTCCAAGGAGCAGCGATCTCAGTGCTGGCTGACTCAAAAGTTTACTGCTCCTTCCAAACCTTCCTATTTGCTCCATGGAACTGCTCCCTTTCCACTGCCCTCAACTCAGCTCCAGCCCTAACAGCAGACAGGCTCTCAGACAGCTCCATACCCTTCCCCAAAAGTCTCCTCATGCTCCTTCCCCTGTGCTCTCCTGGGGCCTCCCCATGGCCCTCCTTCTCAGGGTTGGAAAGTAGAGTCAGGGTCCCCTTGCAACCTGATTCCAATTTCAGAACATTAATCCTCCAATCCTGACCAATAAGGGCTACTTCTTTGAGGCTCTGCCTGCAGGAATTTATGTTAATGCTCCCCACATCCCCTTGCTGCCATAATCTCCAGCCTCCCTCTGGCGGTGACTTGAACCCACTCATCAAAGACTAAGCAGAGAGCAGGATGATAGTCGTGTCCTACCATGTCTCTGGGTGACATCAAAATCCATGTAGAAGACACATCAACAACTGAAAACCTTGGTCTTGTCCTTATACTCTCTTCCACTCAAACACACACAGCACTTCCAAGTGCACTAGCTCTGACATAATACTCCAAACACTAGCTCCCAGCCTTTCAGTTCTCTCCCGCAGTGACTCTTTCCTCTTGAGGCTATATCAGGATCCAGACCTCTGGTCCCTCTCCTTTTAGCCCCTGTGCCATTCGGCTTCTCCGAATCTGTCTTCGGATTCAGCGGCGCTTCAGCTTGGCCACCCCCGTGGTACCTTCTTCTGTCCCACCCGCATCAGTTCCGTCATGGCACCAGGGCTGCCGCTGGAGAGAATCCCATGGTGCTGGCCACTGTGGTCACATTAAATTTGCAATTTTCAGCCTCCTCTGGGATCCCGAAGCTGCCTGGTAATTTCATGACTGGCTCTCTGCTGCTCCCCCCGCCCCCCGCCCCCCCAACTCCTTCTCAGGAGCTTTATCTGGAAACTTCTCAACTCTCCTGACGCTGTGGGTTGCCCTACTCCTGCAGATAACCTCAACTTTTAACACTTCTCAGAGGAAAGAGAAGTCTTAAGATGGGACCCCTGTACCCCCTGCAACAACCTGCTGCCAAGCCGGAGTCTAATCCCACGGCTGCACTCAGGTCTTTGTGGTTCAGCCCACCCCGTTTTCTCAGGCACCTGCTCTACCACCCCTTCTGCCCAGCTGGTCCCCGACATCGTCAGCCCTTCCCATGGCACGAAGCACTCCCAAGCCTCTCTCATTTAGAGCAGCGTTCCCTCGATCCCCAGTCTCCGCGGAGCAACCCCCCTCCCACTCCCCAGCCCAGCTCTTCTTTAAAGAGCTGTCTGCAGACACTCTCCACTTCTGCACCTCTAGCCACACCTCAATTTACCACCATCTGGCTTCATCGCTGCACTGCAAGTCCACTCATGAGTGTCACCAACAGCCTCCGTCACTGTTATTACACCCAAAGGGCAAGTTGTCCCCATGTCTCTTCATCTGTCTGAGACACAGGACTCCACTCACTGTGCCTTCCTTGTTACCATTTCTTTCTTTGATTTTTTTAAGGCCCACCTAGTTGTTTCTTTTCAATTTCCTTTTGTGAGTAGCTGCCTTCTGCCTGTCTTTAAAATCTGGGTTTCTCTGTTCATTCCCAGGACCAGTTTTCTCCCATCTCTATACAGTCCTTCTGGCCAAGCCAGTGAAAACTCGTGACTTGAGCTGCCATTAGAGCTGTCCTGTGGGCCCAGAGCTCTCTGCAGAGTACCCACCTCACACACCCACAGCCTACATGTGGGCCCGGGGGCTCCAAAGATACCTCAGCTCCACAGGATCCAAACCAAAGTCACCTTCTACCCCACACGGCTCCCCTGCTTGATTTCTCTCCTCTCTCTTTACTCCCTCATGAGCATGCTTACGGAAGAGGTCAGAGCCTTTTCCCTCTTCGGTCCCTGCACCTTCCTTCTTCCTGGCTCACCCTCTCCACCTTCCCTTATCTGATTCGCACCCGGCCACTTGAGACTCTCAGTTCAAATTTCAAGTTCTCTGGGAAACTTGCCCTACTTCCCAAACCCAAGGTAGGCCACTGTCCCGTGAACGACTGCAGTGCCATTCACGACTGTATCTCTGTCACCTGGCTCTCACTGCCTGCTCACTGGTAACACTGCCAAGCTAGGAATTCTGGAAAGACAAGTCAGACATCTGCTGCATTTTCAGCACCCAGTGCGCACCTGGCACGTACAAGGTAGGGCAGAAATGTATGGACTAAGTCAAGGAATGAACAGAGAAACATGAAAGCTGGAGATGTCCTGTAAGACGCTCGACTCTTAAATGTGTTATGTAGAATGTGCACGGCCTCACAGTATGATATATGCTCACTTTATAAACTAAGGGATGCGCTGTCATGGGAAATATGCCCGAGTAACCCAGGACACGGCATGAGAAAGCGCCGGCATGTCTTGATGACATTTAAGGAAATTATCATCCAGATAACTAGGTACTAAATGCGAAATCTGAAATGGCCACATTTATATGGGTCCATTCAAATACATGTGTTCCTAGCATCCTTGAGAATCTTTTTTTTTTTTTTAAGATTTTATTTATTTATTTGACACAGAGAGATCACAATTAGGCAGAGAGGCAGGCAGAGAGAGGAGGGGAAGCAGGCTCCCCGCAGAGCAGAGAGCCTGATGTGGGGCTCGATCCCAGGACCCTGGGATCATGACCTGAGCTGAAGGCAGAGGCCCCAACCCACTGAACCACCCAGGCGCCCCCTCGAGAATCTTTTAAAAATTGCTTTGAAATGTATCTTCTTTTATAGTAACTACTCTGAATGCAATCTTGTTGTTAGAACACCCACTTTGAACTTCTACTTCTCTACCTTAACCGCAACTAGTGGGACCAAACTACACACCAGAAATATCAATTCGTGCTCTGAGCACAGGAGGACATAAACTCACTCTTGTAAAGCTCTGAACCTTTAAATGGAAGAATGGCAAATACATTTGCTACCTGAAGTCTAGGTACAGGCAAAACAGACAATGCAATGCAAAACAAAATCTAATTAATTCTGCTCTGTGTGTTACAAGAACACAGAGATGGAAAAACCTGGAGACTAAGCGCTGATGGGAAAGGACATTTATCTAGAAGCACAGAAGTACATGTGTTCCATAAACAAACCTTCCATATCGAAATCTGCTGTGACCTCTGCATCTTCTCCAAGCAGGGTGGAGCTTGTCGATGACGGCAAGGCAACATTTATTTTCTCTAAACTCATTTCTTCCTCCAAATTTTTGATCCAGTCTGGACTTTTTAAGGTAATAGTTATAGTCCGACCCAGTAACTAGTTGATTAAAAGAGATGGAAAATAAAAATTCATTAGCATGAACATTATCTTGGAATGAAGAGCCGCTATGTTACACTATGTTAGTTACACTATGCAATAGTCTAGGCTTAATTCAGCTAGACTCGATTCAACATGTACTGCCTCACATATGCTGAATTTTTAAGTAGCTTAAACATTGCTGATTTTCCCTTTAAAAGCCCATGTTGCTCAATCTAAAGTCTTCTCTTCTGGGGTGCACACAGATTAGGTTTCTTTTGCTGTAGCCAGTATCTTTCCCTGGCCAGATGTAAATTCACTGAAAACTGTGCTACATAATTTGATACTTCCTTTGATTCTGATCCACAGATTAAGTAATTGGTCCTACATGGAACAATTACAGAAGAGACGACTTGGCATTCTGCCTTTCCTATAAATGTGAGCAGCTTTTAAACCAAAGTATAATCTACAACAGCCAAACACACTGTAATTAAGACACACTGTCCTGTTAAGATATTAAAAAAATAGTTTCAAAAAACTTGCAGACAGCCACAAGACTCCTTGGTCCAACAGAGACTGTGCGATAGAAAGACAATGTCTTTTAAAATCCATGCCATGTAACAAACTTGCTTTCTAAAACCTAAACTCTCTCCTACACAGTTTCAACTTCCTTCCTTTAAAGAGCTTCTGGAGTATATAAAATAAGTGAACTTTTCTGGTATTTCCAAAGGAGCTGTGTGGCTGTGACCAACACGCTGTGAAGACAGCTGGCCCCTTTGTGGGTACAGATCTTCCTCGGCTCAATGTGCTATCGACATGAGAATTCCTTGAAGGCACAGGATGGAGACACTGAAAGCTGCTGGCTAGAATGGTAGCCTTTTTTTTTTTTTTTTTTGAAGATTTTATTTATTTGACAGAGAGAGAGACAGGGAGAGAGGGAACATAAGCAGGCAGAGTGGAAGAGATAGAAGCAGGCTTCCTGCTGAGCAGGGAGTCGGTGGATGCAGGCTCAATCCCAGGAGCCTGGGATCATGACCTGAGCTGAAGGCAGATGCTTAAGGACTAAGCCACCCAGGTGCCCCGGTACAGTCATTTTTTTTTTTTTTTTAAGATTTATCTGACAGAGAGAAAAGGATCACAAGCAAGCAGAGAGGCAGGCAGAGAGAGAGGGGGAAGCAGGTTCTCCGCTGAGCAGAAAGCCCAACATGGGGTTCGATCGCAGGACCCTGAGACCATGACCTGAGCTGAAGGCAGAGGCTTAACCCACTGAGCCACCCAGGCGCCCCTACAGTTGTTTTTAATAGTAATTTAGTACCCACACTGAGCTTTGAAGTCAGTGTCCTAAGAAACTAATAATCCTTTACTTGCTTATCAGACCAAATCAATTCCATTTCAGAACTTGGCAACAGGCTTCATGGGTCTTTAAAGAACATGCTCAAGGGGCGCCTGGGTGGCTCAGTCGTTAAATGTCTGCCTTCGGCTCGGGTCATGATCCCAAGGTCCTGGGATTAAGCCCCACATCGAGCACCACATCAAGCCCCTCATCAAGCCCCGCATCGAGCCCCCTGCTCTATGGGAAGCCTGCTTCTCCCTCCCCCACTCCCCTTGCTTGTGTTCTCTCTCTCTCTTGCTGTGTCTCTCTCTGTCAAATAAATAAATAATATCTTTAAAAAAAAAAAAAAAGAACATGCTCAAGAAGGTCATCCTTTAGGTTTGCCCCACTTAAGCTATCTACTTTCCCCAGCTCCTTCCCTGGAATGCAAGAGCTCTTAAGGATCTACATCCTAGATGATTTGGGGCTGAAATAATATTATTAACAAAGGCAACAGAATAGAGGTTTGGAAATACCTAACTTTGAAAAGGACAAATTACACATATTATATACTTGCCATAAACATAACTTTTACAGCATTTTCAAAATATTTTTAGGGAGCTAAGAGTGGGTATTTTCTAAGAGCGTAATACAGATAACTAGACTTGAGGGTGAGGGACAGGGCTGAAAAGGAGGGGAAAAACTGTAAACAAGGAAAATTAAACTATCAGAGAAAGACAAAAGAAATTCTCAGCAAGGGAGTAAGCTAACACCAAGTTGAGAGTTGCTCTTAAATATTTATATCCTCATGGGATGAAGACATGCTTTAAAGAAACTAAAGCTAAAATTAAATTTAAAAATCAGCAATTTCCATACACTTAAGATACAACGAAGTCACAAGATCGACAGGTAGGAATATCTGCAGCACAAATGCAAAGGGACTGAACTTTACACCAAGGCTACTTCAGAAGATGAGTAACTACCCCGGGAAAAATAGGCTGAGGGCATATGCAGCTTACTGAGAAAGTACCAATGACCAATAAATTAAGATAACCAGCAACGAAAATCCTAACAGAAATGACATACCACTTCTGGTTTTTCAAGTTGTCCAAGTTACAAATTACCCAATATTGATTAGGATGTCGATATTAGGTAATCTGAGGCATAATATAATTAGACCCATACTTTCTGAAGAGCAATTAGGCAACAAGCATCAAATTGTAATATGCCTATATTCTCTCACACAGCAAATTTACATTTAGGAATTTATCCTAAGGTCAGGAATAACAGGACAAACACACAAAATTAGAGCATATAGAGGACTTTCCTGGAATGTTGGTTTTAATAATTAAATTTGGAAACAATCTAGTTATTAATAAGGGTTTGTTAAATAAATTTATGTATCTATCCACATAATAAAATTAATGCAAACCTTAAAAACATATTTCCTCGTACAGAAAAATGTCCATGATACTGTCTCAAGTGAAGAGGTAGTGAGAAAACAGCATTTACAACACAATCTGATTTGTGTCTGTGCATGTGCGTATGTATACATGTATATCCTGCTTGTACACAACTGTATGTGTAATCCTATTGGTTTTAATACACATGCATCTATGAAGGTTAAATTATTTTGTAAGGGTTGGATTAGTATTCTTCATTATTTTTCTTTATACTTTTCGGTATTTCATGATTTATTTTTACTTGAGTGTATTACTATTACATTCAGGGAAAATGAGCATATAAAACCTATTTCAAAAGCAATGTATGTGTGTCAACTGTCCTTTTACTCCAAGGACACCTAAATAATGTGACAGAAAAGCAATCTCAGGGAAGACTTTATGAGTTGTCCATTGTTGGAGAAATTAGGTCTGGATTTTGGTCCTTCCTTCTATTGACCACATACTTAGAAATTTAGGATTGGTCCAAAGCATTCAGAAAAAAACAGACAGACACAGCACTTTATAGAAGTAAAACTATTCCAGGCCGTTGATGTAAATTTCCTCCATCAATAACACTGTAAGTCACAGGTTAGGAATACCTCCACTAACTAAAACTCTCTAAAATATTTCAGTGGGATGCATTTGTTATCTTTGGGAATTATTTTATCTACCCCTGAAAGAAGTATCTGGGTACCATGATCCAAGCCAATAAAAGCAGTTCCTAAGAATAAAGAGTAACTTCCTCCCTTGTTTAGTTGTAAATAAAGCATTTTCTTCCTCTGATATAAATCTTTCCTACTATGAATGACCCAGAATATTTACCCCAATTAATAAAGTTTCCATGTAATAAAAATCTAGTTAGGTGATAAACATGTTTTCTTCTTAGTCTGTTACCAATGGTTAGTATCTTTAGGGAGGACCAAAATAATTCCTAGCTGGTTAGAAACCTAGTTTAAATAATAAATAATAAAGCATACCATAAGGTCTTTTATAGTCCTGCACTGGAAATACAGTTAGATAATCTTGCAGCCTGTCTATAAAAACATAATCTTTGGATACCTTATTTCAAAATGGTTTAGAATCTACAAATGCTGCCTTACCTCTTTACCATTTAGGTTCAGAACACTCAAGGCAGAGCTTCCCTCCAAAAATGTAACCCACATTTTATCTTCTACAAACCTTCAAGAAAGAGGAAAATAAAACATAAAAAATAGTCAATACCTTATATATAACTAGCCCACTGACTATTAACAAGGGCCTATAGAGGCCAAGAAGTTAAAAAAAAACAACAACACAAAAACAAAAACAGAGAGAGCAGTAGGGCCACTGGTGACCTGGAGAGGGCACTCTTCCTCTGAAAGCTTCAAATTCAAATTTCTTTCAAATACTATGCTAATAAAGCAGTCAGACCTGTGGACCTCCATTTGTGATTCCTGCTAATCTAATCCTTCATTTCACTGACAAGGAAAAAAAGGGCCAGAGGTTATAAGTGGCTTGTTCAAAGTGACCTTATAAGGATAATGAGTTACAGGGCTAGAATCCAAGTCTCCTGGCCCTGCAGTCCAGAACTATGTATTTTCATGGTCTCAATGACTTCCCTGAAGCAAATTTTCTTTGACCAAGAAATAAGATAGGGAGTTGTCATTAGAATATATATATCTGGCTGGCCCCAAAGGTGCTTTACTTTATTACAGTCCTTTTCTTTATTACTAACAGCCATCTACTCTCTTGCGACTTCAGTGATTCTAAGTTTGTAATTTTGAAATAACAAACCCCAAAAGGAAAAAAATTAAAAGGACTTTAGAACAAGTTCTGAATAAGATGATCACTGATATGTAATATTGTTATCATTAAAAAAAGAGGAAAACAAAAACATTACAGTCTTACTTACAGAACAATTTTACACATTGAACTACTTTCAATTATATCAAGATCAGAAGCAAGATCAGAAATCCTTGCACAGGGGCACCTGAGTGGCTCAGTGGGTTAAGCCTCTCCCTTTGGCTCAGGTCATGATCTCAGGGTCCTGGGATCCAGCCCCGCATCGGGCTCTCTGCTTGGCGGGGAGCCTGCTTCCTCCTGTCTCTCTGCCTGCCTCTCTGCCTACTTGTGATCTCTCTCTGTCAAGTAAATAAATAAAATCTTAAAAAAATATATCTTTAAAAAAAGAAATCCTTGCACATTTTTCAAAGGGGCAAATATGTACATGTGTACACACACACACTTAACCTAGGATTCAAAAGCATGGCTTACGGATATCAAGAGGAAGAGGCTGTATTCTCTTCCTGTCTCCACCCACTAGGGCAAAAGCTTCTAGATTTTTCCCCCAATTAACAGAAGTATCTACATTTGTCCCGTTTACATTTCCAGGGAATCTCTTATTTACAAATAAAGGGGGTCTATAGACTTCAGTCACTCCTTAACAGTTGTTTTATTCTAGACCAAAAGGTAGTGGTCAGGTTAGCTTTGCTGGTGACAGCAGTCCTCTCCTTGTTCACTTCCATTGTCTGTCTATTCTAACTTGGCTGTCTGCAGGTATAACAACTAGAATATTCCACGTGTGGAGACAACCCATACTTTTATAATGTTAGAGTAATACCTTGTTTTGTTACCAATACTTTTTCTTTTTTTTTAAGATTTTATTTATTTGAGAGAGTGAGAGAGCAAGCGCACCAGAGTGGGATGAGGGGCAGGAGGAGAAGCAGATTCCTTGCTGAGCAAAGAGCGTGATGTGGGACTTGATCTGAGCCAAAGGCTGTCGCCTAACTGACTAAGCTACCTCGGCGCCTACCAATACTTTTTCAAATGATGCCAAGCACTTTGGGTAACATTTTTGGCTCCCATTTAATACCAAATTTCTTCGAGACCGGGTTACAGAGATAGGTTGTTTCCCTGTATCAGAGACTTTCATCCCTAATGTACACTTTGGATTCTCTCTAGCCCAGTGTAAAAATCTACATTCGCTCATGAGGACACTTATCTGCCACTATGCTGCCCACACTGTGCTCCTGGTAGTTTGGCTTTCTGCACTTGGCAAAGCTTGCTGTCGTCTGTAAACTTGGAGATTTCACTATGTACTTCCTAGTGCCTTAGGAGTTTAGAAATGTTTTATTTTAAAGCTTTGGGATGGATCTTTGTTAAAAGATCTGAGGGATATATAAATGCAATTTCTTCTCTAGTTGCTCATTTGCTTTCTGAAAGGACTCTGGGTTTCTTGGGCCTGCTTCTCGCTCTACAGAGAGCACACCGTCTTCAGTCTGTGGAGTACTGTTTAGGATCTAGGGAAGCCATTACACAATTCCCATCTTCCCAACTAGATGACAAGTAGGAATCGAGTCTTCAATTTTCCTCTGCTCTACCACAGCATCTAGTACAGAGATCTATCTACCGAACAGCTATAAAACGTACCTAAGTGAGATGAAAAGCACAGAAAGGAATCAAACCTCTTCCCTAATGAAATTCAAACACATACATGTCATTCAGTCTCTCAAAACTGCTGTACACTTGGAAGAGAACATTTTTTTTAAGCAAGGAAAGAAGCATCTGCTTTTGCAAAAGGCAGATGGTTAAGTCAATGACAAAAACCAAGACTGAAATGGATGACTCCTGGCTGTTCATCTGGTGGTGCTGCTTCTCTCCATTAGTTGGAAAATTAAATGTACTTAAAACATGAAATTTCTTAAACTGAGGGAGGAAAAGTTACTCTGCTTTACTCTGAACTCTCCTTACAAAAATGAAACAGTGATCGCAGCTTCATTTTGCCACGGGGCATTGTTATATATTAGGTTGTATGGGAAGTTTAAGATACCACATCTAAATGTACACGTATCTCTGTCATCAATTGTTCACATAAAGTTTTATTATTCAATTTCAAACTTTCTAACGAGAATTCAGTTTCAAAACCTGTGAACTCTTTGAATAACACTTCTATAGTGCGATCTTCCTATAGTTTGGAGATAAAACTACAGTTGACCCTTGAACAACACAGATTTGAATTGCAGGTGTCCACTTACAAGGATTTTTCCCGATACAGTACTGCACATGTCTGCTCTCTTCCTTACGATTTCAGTAACAGTTTTTTCTTCTAGCTTATTTTAAGTATATAAGACATATAATGTATAAAATCTGTGCTAATTGACTATTGACATTATTGGTAAGGCTTCCAGTCCACAGTAGGCTATTAAAAGTTTTGGGGGAGTCAAACTTCTAAGTGGATTTTCAACTGCAGGGGATAATCAGTGTCCCTGCATTATTAATAACTGTATTAATTATTAATTAATTATTAATTAATTAATAAACATTATTAATAACTCCCCCATTATTCAAGTGCCAACTGTATTCATACATTATTCAAACAATAACAAGGTAATTTCTAATATAGAAAATATTCAGGAGTCATGAGCTGCTTTTGGACATGAAATATTCTACTCACCTTATCAGTATAACTTCTCCAAAATTTGTAAACTGCTGCAGAAGCTCATCAATCAAAGCGTCATCGAAAAAATTATTTTCTGGGACAGAACTTTTGATTGAGACCAATACTGTACCATCTGGTGGACCCTGAACTGCAATTACTTCTTTATAAATGTTTTGCCTCTCTTCAGCTTCAACTTCAAATATATCTATATCAATCAGGGCAACGACAGGCCTTAAGGCATAAAGGAAGATGGATGTGTTAGAAATGTTTAAGAAGGGGTATACTTCAAATAAATTTCAAGCACCATTAGAAATACCAAGACTGTTTAAACCTATGGTCAGAGGTCTTCAGCTCGGCTCTTCCGTAGTGCAGCAAAGTGCCCGGAGTCCATGTGTAGAGGATTTTGCTTCCATCTTGAAAACTAGCATTGAGAAGATCTAGATCTTCAGCTATAGTCAGAATAAAACACAAACACACACACAAAGAAGCCACATGAGCCTGACAGATCATGGGGAGCCAGGGGCGAGCTTCTCTGCTTTACTGGCTTCAGCTGCTTGAGGCTGGGATGCTGCTACACCTGTACAGCAGCAGGAAGTCTAAATACCTTTAAGTTAGAAGGGTGTTTTGGTTAAAGTATCATTTTATGCTTTACTTAGTCAAAATTAAGGCTTTACTTCTGAGATTACTGAAAGACCTGTGACTACATAGTGTTTCATAAGTAATTCAATGGACAAGTAGCCGTTCATAATATTTCCAAGCCAGATTAGTTATTCAAATTAAAAACCTTCATCAGTACTCCACTGAAATTCTCATAAAAATTTCATAAAAATGTTTCCTTGCTTCTCTCTATGTGAAATTATGTCACTGAAAGAAAATAGACTAAAAAATTAAATTATTATAAGCAAATCTGAGAATATTTTTTCAATTGTTTTTTATTTTTTCTATTCTAGAAAACCTGGGTTGAAAAAAGCAGCCCTCCTCCCTTGATATTTACATCATTCTCTTCTTCCCCATAAAATTTGCATTAGCTCATTTAAATGAGGAAGTCCATGTCCCAACCTGATCTATCAAAAGGCCACTTCCTTCTTCTCCAGAGGACACGGTCTGTCCAGGCAGGGGTGCGGCACTTTTCACTGGTGTCATAGTCGTCCGAAAACAAGTCATATTTGTATGTCGGAGCAAAGGTTACTTTTCCTTCTAAAAATCCTCTAAAAATCTAAAACAAACATATATAAAATCAGTTATTCAGAAAAAAAAAAAAAGAAGGTTCTGTTTTCATTCAGACAAGCCATTCATTAAATGTCTATTATATGCTGGAGATTCACACAAAATTTGTGTCCATCAGATGAATACTTTTTACAGAATGGAACAAAGGTTGTAAAAAAATTAACCGAGGACTGTTCATGCCACTTGTTTGACCTTTGATGATACAAAGTGAAAAACATGAAGAAGGGAATTCTACCAGACCTTTGAGCTATAACAGACACTTACAACTATAATGGATTTTAGAAATCCTATAGTCTGACATCTAATTCTCAAATGAGGAAGTAAGACCTAAGTCAGATGATCACGAAGGCAGCGTATCAAGTGGCCTCAGTTACCGCTTACTTAAAAAAAAAAAATTATTTTAATCTTCCAAAATTTTGTGGTTGTAAGTTTTAAAAAATAAGTTTTAGAAAGGCAGATGATATAAGAAACAAAAGAATAAATAAAGCAGATTACCACAGGGTCTTAAAGCCAAAAAACAGGGGCTCTGAAGACTAAGATTCCAAATTCACTATTTTTGAAAAAGAAAGAACCAAAATGTATACTCTTCCACTTGAAGGTGAATTTTACAGAGACCTTAATATATTTTTCCTCCTAAGAATTATTACAAGTCTTCTTTTTCTTTTTTTTTTTTAATTTTTTAAGAAAAGGTAATTCTGTATATGTTAAACTAGAGACATGTATTTTAAGTATAAAGAGACTCCAAGGTGGGTGCCTGGGTGGCTCAGTTGGTTAAGCATCTGACTCTTGATTTTGGCTCAGGTCATGATCTCAGGGTCGTGAGATAGAGCCCTGCTATAAGGCTCCACACTGGGTATGGGTATGGAGCCCGCTTAGGATTTTCTCTCTCCCTTTCCCTCTGTTCCCCGGCCCCCCCACCCCTGCCCCAACCTTCTCTCCCCACCTCAAAAAAAAAGAAGAAAAAGAAAAGAAACAGAGACAGTCTAAGAGATTTTTTAAAAAGAAAAAAAAGAACAACACTGTGATTAAGGAAAGCAGGTCTCATAACAAAAGATCCCCCTTTTCCTCAATGCAAGTATCTTCTTAAATATGTATATACCTGACCAGCATTTTTTTGATTGATAAGCTGATCTCCTGCTATCAGAGAATCCCAATTTTGCTGTCTTATCAGCTCTTTAACTTCTTCATTAGGCAGATCAATGCGGTAGTTGAAATCACCACACCAAAATACGTAGTCATGGGAAAACAGCATCCTTCCCTGAAGGCAAGGAGAAGGGATTTTAGATTCTGAACAGTCAATCTGAAAAATGTTTTATAACTATTCCTTTGCCTCAGATATGCTCGCCTTCCCCTGGCCAGGCCCTATTTGTGTGACCCAAGACTAGTAAACACATGAAACTTCAATTTAGGTGGACACTGGTGATGTTCCTAGGAACTACCTTAAGTTTTCAAAAACTGACAGAGAATCTGGGCTAAATTAAAGTACACATTTCAAAGCATCATCTTCGAGGACAAGCAGTAAGAGCTTACCATCGGAAAACTCAACTTCCGTGCTATTTCTACAAAATCTTCGTTCCTTTCTTTGACTTGTGATTGCCCTGCAGCAAAGTGGCTACAGACGAAGCAGAGGCTCGTCGTATGGAAAAGCATTCGTATTGCGACTGCTCCCTTATTTCCAGTGGCACCTCCCATTCCAGTCTTCACAGTATCAACCGCGACATCCCTTCAAAACAGAAGACCCTAAATCAAAGAGGGGAGCTACCAAGAGTTCTGTGCATGTCAGAAGTTAGGAATGTCTATGACAGAAAGATGAAACTACAGTTTGAGGACAAGGCTGTGCAACAGTACAGTAAAACTCTTAGTGACTCTTTATCAAAAACACACTGAAAACAAGATTCAGGAGTAACTGTTTTCTCTGAAGCAACAAACATGCCAGGTCTTTTCCTTGTCACGTGGTGGTTGGTCGGAAGGAGCCTCTGGAGATGCTGTTTACTGACCTGATGAAAGGAGCGTGCTGTGGTCTGATAAAAACAAACAAGCAGACGCCCACCAACTGCTCCGAGGCCAGCAGCACATACTTGTTGTCTCTGCTGATGGTCTTCTGCAGCTCCACGGCCCACAGCTTCTGGTTTGTTGTGCTGGCAGAAAATATGACAAAGGGAATTTTCTAAAAGACACTGGCAATACAGCCTACTTTACAAGGCAATTGTCAATGACATCTTTCTATACCCAAATTTCATAAGACTACCAAACAGTCATGAAATCCACACTGACGGAAATCTTGCTGTAGGCTGGTTTTCTGTTGCTTTCAAAAAGAAAACCCTGGGGCGCCTGGGTGGCTCAGTGGGTTGAGCCTCTGCCTTCGGATTGGGTCATGATCTCAGGGTCCTGGGATCGAGGCCTGCGTCAGGCTCTCTGCTCAGTGGGGAGCCTGCTTCCCCCTCTCTCTCTGCCTGCCTCTCTGCCTACTTGTGATCCCTCTCCTTCTGTCAAATAAATAAATAAAATCTTATAAAAAAAATTTGGCCGAAAGAATACCATACTTCAAAATGCAGAACTCCTTTACGGAGGAAACCTGAGCATCCTAACTAAATAAGTGCTCGCCATCTGAGTGAGCTCCAGTTACACTGTAGTACTCCTTAGAACAGAGGAGTACGTGCTTCCAGACACTCTGTCCCCTCTCTTATTTTTCTGTACTATAATGAGTGTCTTTTAAAAACTTCCCGTGGGAAATTTTAAACATGCACAAAAAAGAGAGAACCCTAAGAGAAAGCACCATAAACCCATTACCTAAGGTAGCTTCAACAGTTATCAACATTTTGCCAATCTTTTTTCTTTCATCTCCTCTCACTTATGTGTGTGTGCGTGTGTGAATATTTTAAACCAAATATAAAACAAATGCCATTCACTCATATGTACTTTAGAATGCATCATCTAACGCAACAGTTTTATTTTTATATAATCACAATGCCCTTACCACACAATTCCTTAATACCATCTAATACTCAGTTCACATTTAAATTTTCTTAATTATCTAAAAAAATGTCTTCTCACAGTTTTGTTTTGTTTTTTAATTTATTTATTTGACAGAGAGATAGAGAGAGCACAAGTAGGCAGGGAGAGAAGGAGAAGCAGGTTCCCCACTGAGTAAGGAGTCTGATGCGGGGCTCAATCCCAGGACTCTGGGACTGTGACTGAGCCAAAGGCAGATGCTTAACGACTGAGCCACCCAGGTGCCCCTCACAGTTGGTTTCTTTTTTCTTAAGATTTTTATTTATTTATTTGACAGACCGAGATCACAAGTAGGCAGAGAAGCAGGCAGAGAGAGAGGAGGAAGCAGGCTCCCTGCTGAGCAGAGCCCAATGTGGGGCTCGATTGGACTCTGGGATCATGACCTGAGCTGAAGGCGGAGGCTTTAACCCACTGAGCCACCCAGGCACCCCCACAGTTGGTTTCTTTAAAATAAAGAAACCCTGGGCCCCTGGGTGGCTTAGTCAGTTAAGCAAATGACTCTTGGTTTTGGCTCGGGTCATGATCTCAGGATCCTGAGATCGAGCCCCACATCAGGCTCTATGCTCAGTGTGGAATCTGCTTGAAGTTCTCTCCACCCACCTTGCCCCTTTCCCTGCTCACTCACTTACTCTCAAATCAATAAAATCCAAAAAAGACTAAAATAAAACAGGGTCCCAAATAGGGTCCACACACTGCATTTGCTTGTTATAGCTCTTGAATCTTTAATAGTCTCTCAACCCTCGCCACTCCATCTCCTTTCTTTCTTTTTTTTTTTTTTTTTTAAGATTTTATTTATTTGACAGACGGAGGTTACAAGTAGGCAGAGAGGCAGACAGAGAGGGGGAAGCAGGCTCCCTGCAGGGAGCCTGATGCGGGGCTCGATCCCAGGACCCTGGGATCATGACCTGAGCCGAAGGCAGAGGCTTTAACCCACTGAGCCACCCAGGTGCCCCTCCATCTCCTTTCTAATGTTATTTTATTTTTTAAGAAGTTGGGCCATTTGTCAGTAAAATGTTCAACAGCCCGGATTAGACTGATGTGTCTTCACAGGATTTTGACTTGTCCCTCTAACTCTTGCATTTGCTTTAAACTGGTTAACGTAGAAGCTTAAGAAACCCTTTCAAATTTATTTATTTGTCTTGGCAAAAATAACCTCATGGCTAGTGCAGTCCCCCTTGCATCAAAGCAGGAAGCACCGAACTTCTGTGCTGTTACAGCAGATCTGCTGTGCTCTGACAATCTAATCAATTCTTTACAATGAAAAGGTCCCCATTAATTCCACTAGAGTCTTCGCTCTATTTGGTCACTGCCATTACTTCATGAGGGGCTGCACGATGTTGGTTTTATAACTGCAGCATTCCACAGGCACTGTCCTAAGTTAGAATTCTTCTCTAAAGAACTTTTCTCAACTATTCCATTAGTCTGAAACACAGTTCACACAAAGAAGGTAGCATAAATGCCTGGGTCTTTATAGATTTTCAGATTAATAAGCTTGAACCTCCAAAGCACCCCCAGGAACCTCTAAAGGGAGCAAAAAAGTGTGTTCTCAGAGTTCCAGGCCACACATGGTAAGCAGAAAGCCAGAATATGACCTCATGCCCATTTATCTAATCTAGCACTGCCATACCACCTCCAAAACACAAACCAGCACATGGATACTCTTCTACTACCTACCATAATCCTACCACTACAACTTGGGTTCTGAGAAGAGAATGACAGCTTTCATCCCTTTATCCAGCTTGCTTCTCAGGCCCAGTGAACCCTACCTGATCATTCTATTTAAACTGCACCCCGCCCAACTCTACACGCCTAAGCCCCTTTACCTGTCTTTATTTTCCATTCCACTTCTACCACGCTACATACAAGCACACCTTGTCTTACTGTGACTTGCTTAATTGTGCTTCCCAGCTATTGTGGTTTCTACAAATTGAAGGTCTGCAGCAACCCTGTGTCAAGCAGGCCCATCAGTGCCATTTTTCCAACAGCATTTGCTTACTTCCTGTCTCTGTGTCACATTTTGATAATTCTCACAAAATTTCGAACTTTTTCATTTTTATTGTATCTGTTATGGTGACCTGTGGTCAAAGATTAAGACTAGCGGAAAGCTCAGATGATGATTAGCATTTTTTAGCAAAGAAGTATTTTTTAGTTCAGGTATGTATGTTGTTGGTTACACATAATGCCATCACACGCTTAGAAGAGTACAATATCGTGTAAACTTAAATGCATGGGGAAGCCAAAAAATTCATTTGACTATGTTTACTGCAGTATTTGCTTTAGTGCAGATTGAGAACTGAGACTGCAATATCACTTTAGCTGAGGAAAAAAAATGCATATTTTTATTCTGAAAATCTTTAAAAAAAAGTCAGATTTTAAAAGATTTGCAAAGGGGCACCTGGGTGGCACAGTTGGTTAAGCAATGCCTCTCAGTTTTGGCCCAGGTCATGATCTCAGGGTCGTGAGATGGAGCCCCACATCTGGTTCCGTGCTCAGTGCAGAGTCTGTTTAAGATTCTCTCTCCCTTTCCCTCTGCCCCTCCCTGCCCCTCAAATAAATAAATAAATCTTTAAAAAAAAAAAACATCTTTACATATATTACCCCAATCTATCTTTGTAACAACTAATTAGTTATCTGCCTTCCATGTTCCTCAACTGGACAATTACCTCATTGACTTACCTTGCATTCACAATGTTTCCAGCATTCAACTCAACCATTTCTTCAAAACCAATTGCAAATATATCAGTTGGCTTACTTCTTTTATCTACAATTAAGCAACCAAAATGGACTTTTAAAAGGTAGCCTTAATCAAATGGCACCCCCCCAAAAACCCAGCACACCTAAGATCACCAAACCTCACAAAATTCCATTTTTTGTGTTTTATGTGTAACCATAACCACAAAAACAATGAATGGGACAAAATTACTTTAAATTTATCTTCTATTCAGGCCTCCTAAGTTTGCTTCTTTAAGACTGTTATTCTTAAAGATCCTTAAGTCCTTCCAGAAATTCATTTTGAGAGAATTCTTGCTAAAATCTGCACTATGGGCACCAGAGAAATAAGCCACTTCTCAAAGGCTGAAGTGAACAAAAAATGGGGAAGGGATTCTTCAGAAAAGGCAAAAAGAGGCTGAGAAATCAGCTCAAATTAGAGATAACAGGAGGGATTTTTCACATTCAAATATGAAAACTAGTGGCTTGACCCTTTTACTATTTCCTTGGTAGAAGAATCCAGGAAAATTAATGGAGATCCAGGTGTTAAGATGTACCCCTCTGTTTCAGCCATTAGCGCTCTCCCAACAGACAAGGAAGATGAGAGATCCGGAGCTACCTGAGATAAGCAGCCCAGGGGTACTTGGGTGGCCCAAATATTCAGAAATGAAGATAAGTAGCTAGAAAGGGCCTATAAATAGTATGAACTGGGAAAGGAAACCAAAAAACCCCTCTTTATTGACTGCTATTATGTGCAAGGATTATACATGCCTCATCTCATTTACCACGCACTTTATAAGACAGATTATTTTTGTCCTTTAGTTGCAGACAAGATCCCGAGGCCTTGGAGAACCTAAGCAACTTGCCCCCAAATTTACATAAACTGCGGTGCGGCACAATGACACCAGAACCAAATCCCCAGAATTCAAATTCTGGTTTTGCCATTAGTAACCACGCCCTTGGACAGGTCACCTCCCCTGCTGTGTCTTGGTTTCTTTATCTGTGAAATTAGAATAATAATAGTGTCTATGCAGTAGGTCTGTTACAGGGAATAAATGACTAGATGTACAGTACTTACAGAATTGTGGTGTTAGCTGTTATTTTATTATTATTATTACTATGAACGGCAACTACAATGTCAAATTGGGTTCAGTGTAAGAGAAAAGGGCATTTTAATAAACGTCCAGGGGAAAACCTCAGGGTTTGAGATGTAACTGATTGCAGATAACTACAAACAGGAAAACCTGTATCTCACATTTCTTCCTATGCACCTCGCCTTATACATATTACTTGCTGGCCGTGTACCATTTGAAAAAGGAATTCGAAGTGACTTTTAAAAAAAGAAGGCAGCCTCAAATTCACGATTCTAATCAAAAATCTAAAAAGGCATCCTCAGCTCAGTGTTTGGTTTGGGCTATTAATGATAACCAAGTTTTTCCAAGGATAAAATCAGCACTGTTAAGTTATAAAGTGCCAAGAAATGTCACAACGAGTTTTGTTAAGATTTTTCATAATCTACCCCAAATACTTACCTTAGTAACTAAATAGCTAACTAGATTTGAAAAACTGGAACATACTAGGCTTAAAAAATCATCAATTACAAATAAACTTGCTTTGTGTCAGTTTAAAAGATTAAGGGGGCGCCTGGGTGGCTCAGTGGGTTAAAGCCTCTGCCTTCGGGGCGGGTCATGATCCCAGGGTTCTGGGATCGGCCACATTGGGCTCTCTGCTCGGGCAGGGAGCCTGCTTCCCTTCCTCTCTGCCTGCCTCTCTGCCTACTTGTGATCTGTCTGCCAAATAAATAAATAAATAAAATCTTAAAAAAAAAAAAGATTAAGAACCAGTTTTTCTTAAATGCTTAAAGGTTTGGCCTTCATATTTAAAAATCCAAGTTTCTTTTATAGAGTAACGCATATTATGATGTGTTACATTTGTTTTATAGGTTAATAAATCACAGTCAGGATTTAGTAAGTGAATCCATATTATAAAAAGCAGACCTTGAAACTCCTGGATGCCAGCTAACTTGGGTGCATCAAGAAGCCAGTCGGTGAGTGTCTGATTCTTAAAAGCTATGCTACGAAACTGCTTCCCACCATTCACATTCCAGGTTCCGACACATACTCGGATCTTCTTGGGCTTTGAATACTTGTAGAAATTCTCACACATGCTCTTGAGTACTTTGGAAGATGCTAATCAAAAAGAACACATAACAAAATCTTAGCTGCATTAAACCACTTTTAGAAATTGATTTTTATATCTGAGAAATGATGGACGGGAAGTACAATTATCATCATAAGCACGAACAAGCATAAGACACATGCACAGCCCAGCACAATGCCAGTAACCGACACGATTTTTTAAAAAAATTTGACATTTACTACAATAGTCACAGTAAAAATATTATTACAGGATTATTGCAACAATGTAAAACATGCAGAAAAGTTCTGTTTCAATGAAGTAGTAGATTGTTTTACAGTGTATGAAACTAGAGACTCTACATTTTTAGGAATATAGCCATTGATTTTCATATATATTTCATTTAAAGGCTGGTAAAAATATAATTCTTATTTATTTCCAAACAAAAACATCTAAGAACATTTACATTTAAGATTCTAGCTACTGACAGGTGGCTTGATGAAAAATGGCTCCCTGACAAAAACACAAATTATGTATACTAATGAGACTTCAGAGACTGAAGTCACTACAAAATTCTCCCCATCTCACTGGGAGTAGTAGCCAAAGTCCTTAACAATGGCCTACAAGGCCCTAAACAACCAGCATTGCCATCCTGCCCTCAATGGATACCTCTTCCCTATTGGCTCCCTGCTCAGCCACTGACTCCCTGCTGTTTGAATAAGAGGCCAGCCTGCTCCTACCACAAGGCCTCTGCACTTGACTGTTTCCACTGCCTGCAACATTCTTCCCCTTGACTCCTTCCGGTCTCTAAGGTCCAGGGAGGCTTTTCCTGACCATCTTATTAGAATTTGCATTCTGTCCCTAATCTTCCATATCCCTTCCTTGTTTTATTTCTCTCTATAGCATTAATCACTATTTACAAACTGAGTTTATTTACGCTGTAACTATCTGTCTCCTCTCTCAAGAGTGGAAGTTCCACGAGGGCAGAAATGTTGGTCTGTTTCGTTTACTGTAGTATCTCCAGTCACTAGAAGAGTACCATAGAAAGTGCTCAGTAAATGATTGTTAAATGAATGTTCAATACATTTGGATTCTCAATCTCTTTCCTGCAAATTTTTTGACTACCATCTCTCTTCCTTCTAAATCACACTTCAGTTTGATCAAATTAAATTCTCGGCACTTAAAGTAGCTAGAACCTTAACAGACCTCAATCTAAAAACAGAGAATGAACACTTAATTGGCAATTGGTAAGAGGAAAAGGAAATCACAATGATTCTCACCTTTTACCACATGATTTTATTTTATTATTATTAATTATTTTATGATACTAAGATATAGCAGACTCCTGAGAGAATGAATGACAGTGAAAAAGGCAAATAACATCTTAGCATTATAATGAAAACAGTTTGACCAGTGACTCTCCGAGGGAGCTGCTGTAGATACAAGCCCACCCCCACTGTCCCCAGGGATAGATGTGCAGATTTCTAGCCCTCTTGCTATTTGATCTGATTACTTGTAGAAGGTGTTGGGTGGTAATGGAAGCAGACGATTTGTTCCAGTCTGTTGGTGTGGTTCACTGAAATATGGCCCTACCTAGAGAATCATTCTCTATGCCATGGTCTTTATCATTGCCATTGTTGTTATTATTATGAAGACTGCCTCTGTGATCCATTCTATATCAAAACACAAGTTCTGTAATGATTTAGCAGCTTAAGATACTCAGCAAGACAAATAATGAATGGTGTGAAAACATGTTGCCATGTTGTGTGAACTAATAAAGTCAAATCAGTTTATACACGGAATAAAACATTTAAAAAATTTTCTAGTTTATTCTTAACTGGTTGGCACCTTAATGTGCAGAAAGAAATGAGTCTGTGTTCAAACAGATGTCCATTCCTAAATGTTGTATCATTTCAGAAAATGGATTTCATTACATAACTCAAAAATATATTCAAGTGCTCTCTTCTTCCATTCTTCTCACAAAAATAACCAATAATTTCTCAAAACATTCTGAACAGTAACTAAGCAAAACAAATTTTAAGTGGTACCAAATCTTAAGTGAAGGGAAGAAACGATGTCTTTTTCTGCTAAATTTCTGGCAAGGGTTTAGCCTTTTTTGTTCCTTCTGCCATAGATTCATGTTTAAGGACAAGTTCACAAACCTTGTCCAGAAAAGGCAGGCATGAGATTGACAGGAACAGGAAACGGTCCTAATCACTTAAATTCCTCTAACTGTGTTAGCAATCTTCATGCTTTTTAAAAGAATTCAGATCACATTTTAGCGCAGGTCTTCTGGTTACAGAAAATATTTCCTCCACATGAGGGAATAAGCCTATGCTTTTTTTCAGTTATTATATATGAGAAACGCTGCAAAGTAGTCATCAATATCACAGACAGTCCTCTGAAATTAACCCAAAATAGTCTCGTCTGGAGTTTTCCCATTAGCTTATTAAGAGTATAAGGAAGAACACAATGTTTGTTCAATGAAATATAAAAATGAAATTAAAACTAGATGAGCTACATTTAATTAGATTTAAGCATTTGCTATAGGAAGACATATTTCCTTCTAAACGAGGTACTTGGTTTTCTCGACCTTGAAATTTTTCTTCTCAGATTAAAACAAGATATCAATTTATCCTGTTAGAATCTGAGGGCAAAATAAGAGGAAATTCCCATTTATATGGCTTTATTTATTTACAATATCAACTTCAGAAAAATAAAGAAAAATGTGCTTTTATTTACAGATTGGTTTTCTATACTGTACCTGACTGTAGTGTCTGTTCAGAAACTACGGACGCATCAAGAAGAAAACAAAGAATCATTAGTAAAACAACAAGTTACAATTAAAACCTAGAGTGTTACGACAATACATTCTAAGATGGCCTCACTTTCTTCTTTTAATTCAATTTGATGACTTTATTTTTTCTGATGGCTAAAGGACACCAAAGATTAAAAGATTTTTAAAAAATGACAATATCTGAGGCAAACCCTTAGCATCTAAGAAAAATCCTACAGTGACTCAGTGATGTCCAGAGTTTCATAATCAGGAGGTCCTCAGCCTGCTTTTCAGACTGCTCCCATGTGTGTGGCTTTGTGTGTGTGCACGCGCACACGGGGAGATTGTGGGTCTGAAAACCTAAGGAGCTAGAGGATATTAAACACATGAAAGATACTACCCTACTATATACCTTTTAGTATTCTTTCTCAGACTCAACTGATAAGTACAACCAGTTCAATTATAACAAAACATATACATTCCCCAAAAAATCAGCATGCGGGCAAAACTACAAATTCCCATAGCCACAGAGCTTAGGGGAAAAATGAGCTTCGGGCACAACACTCAAAACCTTCAACAGTGAGTGACATGCCAAAAAAGATGGAAACCTATTAAAACCAGTACTATAGTTTTATATCATTAAATAGCTTGAAAGGTATGAATACTCCTTAAATATGGCATTTCATGTTGACAAAGACCTGAAGTTTGCTTGTCAAAGTGGGCAACAGGAGGGTTGCAGCTTGTGACCCTTGAGCACACGGGTCTGAACTGCACCGGTCCACTCCACATGTGATTTTTTTTCATTAAATACAGTACCGTAAATGTATGTTCTCTTCCTTGTGATTGTCTTAATATTTTCTTTTTCCCAGCTTACTTTATTGTAAGAATACAGTATATAATAAATATAACATACAAAAAAATGTGTTAATCAACTGTTTATGTTATCAGTAAGGCTTACAGTCCACAGTAGGTAATTAGTAGTAAGTTTTTGAGGAATCAGATGTCATACATGGATTGGCAATTCTAGGGGGTGGATTGGCAACTCCAGGGTTCCACACCTGGGGAACTGAGGTAGAGAGAGGTTTGAAGTATATGCATAAGCGTATGTTTTGTGTATTTCTTTCTACCTGTCTACGTTCTGTTGGGTGAAATCACGCACAAACTAATGGAGAACAGACATTATGCCCAAAATGTTCCCTCATAGAGCATCCATGCTGGAACAAATTCCCATTCTCAGAACATGCATTATCGCAGAACTGACTGTACATCTTTGTAGGCTTATTCGACGCACAAGAAAATGTGCAGGGAAATTAAAAAAAGTGATGATCAAGTTTGGGAATTCTTAGCTACCTCACTTCTTTCCTTCAACTGCTTACTTTCAACTGTTGCTTAGTAATACCTCCATATCAAAGTAGGCACAGGGGGAAAGAAGTGGTAAGATGCAAATCAGCCAAGTCTCCACCACTGGGAGCCAGGAAGAAAGCCAGAAGTTAAAAGCAGTAGCTAAGATCAGACTTTGTTTTCTAGAACTTTAGTAGGGTCTTAGTTCCCCAGCCTAGTTAACAGATCTCTGAGGGGCTAACGGTAATCAACTACCACCAGTGCCACACAGAATTCTGAAAGAATCCATGATGACCTATTAGGTCAAGTAATTATCCAAGAGTGCATTATTTGATGAGGAACAATTTCTCTTACATAAACAGGGAAAACTGAAAGGTTTGGTGTGGGGATAACAGAAGAAGTAAAAATATTCAGAGTATTTAAAAGTTAAGATGAAAAAAAAACATGGAATTAAGGAAGTTAATTCATTAAGTTCTATAATGAATATTGGGTTTTCCATGATACTAAATACATATTCAATGACATGAGCTCGAATTCTTTTGATTTTAATAATACTCAATAAAAGATAAAAAGCCACCCTGAAAACCATATATTTATGTCAAATATTAAATAGTGTCCTATAATAAGCAATATTTTAAATTATTATGATTTAATGCTTGTTCAAACAACAGTAAGACCAAGTTACAGAAATCTGGGGTTAGTAATTAGCAAAATAACCAATACAGGTACTTTTTTTCCTCAATTAATCATTTGTTTTCTTATATAATTAGTTACTAAACATTCTATTAAAGGTAGTAGCTGAATATTCTATGAAATCCTGCCTTATACAAAGTTAGCAATACTTAAACCATTTACCCCCTCACTCATATCTATAAAAGAAAGCATGAATGAGCCTCATTTCAGAGCTCAGTAATACCACTGATGATTAAAAAAATTCCAAAAGAGCTCAGCCTCTTTAGAGAATGCAATTTTTAAAAACTACATGAGTAGAAATTTTTCCCAAAAATATTGCAGTCAACTCAATCTAAAAAATATTTATGTAAATAAATTAACATTTATTTCTTGGACTTCTGGAAGGGATATAAATAACATATAAAGTAATCAAAATATAAAGTAAGTATGCATACCACGCAAACTTCCTGTAGTTAAAAGTGCTCGAGCTTTGTCAGCTAAATCACTATTAAGAGTATTTCCCAGCAGTAAAACATCTATGGCCTCTTGCTTGGAGCTGTCAAAGAAGTTATTCTGAATCGTTCTAGTAACAGAACGAGCACCATCTTTTAACTTTCCAGCCTGTTGGGAAAAAAATAGCATGGATTTTTGTTCCAAAGGGTGTTAATTGAACTCAAGTAGGCACTTTGAAACTTTAAACCAGTTTTATATGACTTTACTGCAATAGAAAGGGCCTAATCACTCCATTTGAATATCAAATCATCATAATAAAATGGTTCAACATGTCATTGTTTCTCTTCCTTTTGGATAACAGCTCTCCGCAAAAAGAAGGAAAAATCTCAATACCACAACTTCACCCACTAATGCTATCGAGAGCTGTAAATGCCTAAAATTGTTTACTATAAAGGAAATAAAGTGAAGTGTACCTACTTAAAACAAGAAAATTAAGTCTTACCCTGTAACTTTTAGAACTGGGGATGGGATAGGGGTGAAGGAGATCAAGGACATCGGGCACTGATATGCTCTGAGACTTCAAAGTACATTAATGGTAGAAAAATAAAATTGGAATTGCTCCTAAATAACTTTAATATTAGTCAAAACTAAGACTGAACATAAGAATGAAGGACTGGTCTAAAAAGAAATTTATAATTCCAGTTCATAAATATTAAATGCAAACTACAGTTTGTCATTTTATTGGTCTTAGATCATTTTATTGCCTATGTAAATATAAATAATAAAAATGATAAACTGAGGCCAATTCCTCTAGTGGAAGAGCTGATTATAACTTCTTTTTTGGGTACAGCTGAGACACAATGTTACATTAGTTTCAGGTGTACAGCACAGTGATTAGGTAACTCTCTCTGTTACACTAGGCACCCTGCCAGTGTAGCTACCATCTGCCACCATGAAACGTTATGACAGTACCGTGGACTATATTCCCTATGCTGTGCCTTTCATTCCTGTGATGTTTTCATTCCATAACTGGAAGCCTGTATTTCCTGATTATAACTTTTAATGAATACATATTTTACTTAAGCATGCTAGTTACCATAAAGATTTCTTTTGATCTTACGGATTTTGATGTCTTAAAACAAACAAATAAACAAAAACAAACCCAAACTCTTGCCTTTTAGAAAACCACTTCAGTTTGTAATATGTAATTTTCATTCCTTATAGAAATATCAGTAATTTGAGAAAACATTATTTCCTTCCACATGGTAACACATACAAATGACATTATTTGAAAAGACACTCACCATTCATATTATCAGGCAATTAATCAAAAGGAACCCAGAGAAAGGAAAAGAAAGAGCAGTTCAGATGTTAGAGTTTAGTTTAATTCAGACTAGTATATTTAATATGTGATATTTCATTTCTATTATGGTTAGAGACAAAAAAACCACTGAAAATATATGTAATCTGTGTATATATATTGTCACAGTTACTGCAGAAACAAAAAGGCAGAAGAACATAAAAGAATATTGTAAGCAACGGTTGTAGAGAATTAAGTTTTAGCAGTAAGAATGATATTACCTATTTTAAAAGAGTAATAAAGGAGGTTTAACAATTTCAGGTTTTCAAAAATAGGGCCCTTTAAGAAGTAAACACTTGTAAATGTCAACAAAATCAATTCTATGAATTGAAAAAAGCAGCAGGTAAGGCTAATACCTCTGAACAGAGAGAGGCACGGCATTTTATGAGACATAGACGAGGAAGAAGACTTAGAAATTAAAAGAAGACTTAGAGATGATGAATGGCCTTCAAAGAATTCCAGGGGCTGTACTGAGGGGGCTGCAGAACTATAAAAATGGTAAATGTCCTTATTTCTATACTTGAGGTAATCTGAAGAACTGTAGAAATTTAAAATGTTAATAAAGTCCAACTGAGAACAGGAGGCTTAAAAGGCAGTGTTTAAACATATAGCATAAGTCCCTTAATAAGTGCCAAATACTAGAGGAGAAAGTGGTCTATAGATAAGGCCAGCAACATAAAGCAATGATAAGGCACAGAATTATAAGTAAGCCCATCTCTCACACTTCTTTTGCACATTTTGATAGCCTCCTTCTCAAGGTAAGATAAATAAAATAACAGAAACTTAATAATCAAGCCCTAAAGGTGTTGGGCTCATAGGAAGTATTGCATAAATTGTCCAATGATTTGTTCATCCATCCACCATTTGTCACAATTCTGTTAAACAGTAGGCATTACAAGTGCTGGGAACACAAAGCCAAATGTGACAGGACCCTTCAATAGGAGGACTACGGTTTTAAAAAATCATCTTTATAATTAAAATAAACAACATAATAAGTAAAACAGGTAGGTAAGGAAAAATCATGAAAAAAAATGTGAGCAATACATACATTGGCCTATTAGATTATATCACTAAACAACTAAATACATCATATTAATACCCCCCAAATCTAGGGAAATAACTCTCTTCCATGCAACCACTAGTATCTGCTACAAAAGGAAGTGTTAACAAGGATATAACAGCATAATAAAACAGAATTCTGAAACAGATACCTAAAAAAAACCAACATTCATTCATTCCTTTAGTCATTCATTCATTCATTCCTTTATTCATTCATTTATAAATGAGAGGAAGTGGAGGGGAGGGGTAGGGTAGTGGTAGAGAATCCCAAGCAGGCACCCCATTGAGAGTGGAGCCTGCAAGGGCAGGGGGTGGTGCTCAATCTTAGGACCCATGAGATTACGACCTGAGCTGAAACCAAGAGTTGGTCACTTAATCAACTGAGCCACCCGAATGCTCCCAACTATTAATTTAAAAAGAGGTGATTTAAAAGCTTATTAAAAGGAAAATGAGGGGGCACCTGGGTGGCTCAGTGGGTTAAGCCTCTGCCTTCAGCTCAGGTCATGATCTCAGGGCCCTGGGATCGAGTCCCACATTGGGCTCTCTGCTTGGCAGGGAGTCTGCTTCCTCCTCTCTCTCTCACTCTGCTTGCCTCTCTGCCTACTTGTGATCTCTCTCTGTCAAATAAATAAATAAAATCTTTAAAAAAAAAGGAAAATGAGGATCTTTTGTAACATTATGATAAATCTAGATCTACCTTAGCCTTTCCTTCAAGAGCTCCGGTCCCTGCGTATATCTTACTGATTGAATCACCATTCACGGACCACATCGACCTAAAAACTTCTTGAAAGCGAGTCACCAACTGAGGCTTTTCAGCTAAGCCAAGAGCTTCCAGCTGTTTTGCTAGCATCTAAAATGGCAAAAGAGAAACTTTTATAAGTATGTTGATATATTGTGATGTGACTTTTTAAGAACTATAAGAATCAAAAATTCACAGTTTATAAGACTATGTGGGACTGGATTCTGAAAACTTACCAGTTTACTAGGCTTTATTCTATCCCACCATTTCAATTTTTAAAGTAAATACCAAAACAGTGAAGCTTACAAGTACCTTAATGTGCCCATGTAGCAATATCCTTTCTGGTTAAATGGTAAAATTAACCTTATTAAAATGTCTCTGTAAATCAAACTGGTTTAAAACTTAAAGAACTAACTATTCAATAGCATGCAATAGAACACAGAAAAATATCTGCGTAGGTTATTTAAACAGATATAGAAATCACTAATTTTCTCTAATTTTTGGATTGGGTTCTACACATATGGGTGATTAAAATCAGAAGATTATGAAAAAGAGTTGTTCTTGAACTATCACAAAAATAAATAAATTAGCCTTGTTTCTGAATAAAGTCATGACAGTTTAATGTATAAAACCTATATTGGTAATGTCTATAAGGGGAGCTGGCAGGAATACATCGTGCAAGAATGCAAGGTCCTCAGGCCACCACAATTCCTTCACCACAGGTAACAATAAACGTGTTTAGAAGTCATTGGTCTTTGGAACTTTGGCCTTTAAATCTGTCAGTCGAAGAAATGCACAACCTTTACTCAGTCCATTTGTCTTATTTAGAATCCAATCGTGTTTTATGCCTTGCATTTTTACTTAACTCCTTCCCATTTATGTTTCTTTTTATCTGTGAATATCATGATTATCCATACTTACAGAAATCAAAAACTAAAATAATATTTTAAAAAACAATAAACTAGGTTCATTTGATAACCTATGGACTTATACCAGAGCTGTTCTTCATTAGCATGGAGAATAAAACAAAATTAGGCTCCAGCACCATCTCTATCATTTATAGCTCCCTCTCTTCAAGGAATTTGGAAAAACTAGTCTTAGCTTCTAGTTTGGCTCTGCATACTCTAGCAGTAAATTTTGTAACCAGTCAACCAATTGCTATATATGAGGGAGTACTCTCACCTAGTTACCAACAGTGGATACTCGGCTAAGTCAGATTCTGAGAACTAATATTTGTTACACTTTTAATGAAGACTTTCAAGTATTTCAGTAAGTTTACTCTCAGAATCTAAGTAAACATATTCAGCCACTTAAAAACGCAACTCAAAACAAATCCAAGCCATGTGATCAATGTCATTCAAACGACCAGCCCCTGCTTTTACTTTTCTCGTCTCCGTCATATTTTCTACAAAATTTATAATAAGACTCAATGACAGAGTGTTTAATAAAAAGGCACAACAGTAAAAATTATTTAGCTATGTGAAGAATACATTTCTGTAGCAGAGAACTCTACACACTGCACTTTCATTTTTGAGACAGAAAGAACCTCAGTTGCAAAGTAACTAATTAACCAATGTCCTGGCCAAATTTAAGATCATTAACTGGAAGAAATAAGAACATGTTATTTCCTATTCTTGTTTTTATAGTATTTGAGAGCTATGCTAAGTTCCTATATAACTAAATGAAGACCCACCACAGCCTTATGACCCCTACAGTTGCATAACAGAAAAGACTTAGAAAGGCTCAGCATTGCTAGTGTGTCATATAGTTGAGACTATGTCTACATTAGACTGAATTTACAGATCCGTAGTAAAGAAAAAAAAAACTTTTAAACAAAGACTTTGTTACAGAAGCTGAATCTAATTCACTCTCATTCTCACTAACAACTGCATTTTCATTGATCCTGTTTTTTGTAGCTACTGATTTGAAAACACCATATAAATTGCACTGGGTTACAGATCGTCAAAAATATAACCCTTTTGATGTGAAAAAGGATCCTTCCGAATTCTGAAGAAACTACACAAAGAACAAAGGCCAATATATATACATTATGTGTGTGTGTATGACATATATATATATTTTTTTTTTCTTCCAGAAGGCAAAATAAGTAATTGTTGGAATAGTATAAATAGCAGTTTTTAAAGGGAAAGTTAAGGAACAACACAGGGAAACATCAGCTATCTAAAGAGAGTATTTGAAACAGGTAAAGGGAACATTTAAATGAAAAGGAATTTTGAGGGAGGAAAAACCCTTAAAAGAAATGCCTTTAATGAAGCATAATTTCATTTTATGAAAAGTAATGAGAAACATAAATATTACAAAAACATTAAAAGAGGCATTTGATACAAGTCACATTACATACATTTCAACTTTTTTTTTTTTACCTCTAAGCCAAGGAATGCCTGCACGCTATTTGTTCTATCAAGACAATCCAAGCAGTTTGTTCGAACCGTACCACTCTGGCATCTGCAACAAATTCAGTAAAGTTTAACAGCTAGTTTGAAACACAAATAATAAAGCTAAAACAAAATGAGGACAATTAAGGTGATTAAAATATAGCATCCACTTTTTACCCCCAATTTTTTATTACTACAATTTTCAAACACACACACACACACACACACACGAAAGAATTTACAGCAAACATCCACATACCCACCACGTAGACTCTACAACTGTTAACATTCTGTCATATACTCCTTATCACATATCTATTTATCTACACCCACTAATTTTTATTAGGCCAGTAGTTAGGAACTTAATATGCATTCAAATTTATGACCCCATAGCTCTTTGCACACAAAAGATAATCAAATATTTATGGAAGAAATTTTAGGTTTCTAACCTAAGATGTTATCTCTACTGACCTACACAAACTTCTATGGTATTGATACTAAATATTGCACAAATTGGTAAAGCTACAAGTTTGAGCTTTGTTCACTGAAGTCTACCTCATCCCATACTCTGACCTTAATTTTTTCAGTACATACTTCCCTCCTCTACTTCATAATCAAAAACTGAAGATTTAAATTATACTAAAGCAGATAATAAACTATGTCTTTTACTTCTATTTGCAGTTAATAGTCCTTACTGAGGTCAAGATATATTAAAATATTAGTTTTAAGAGAGAAGTGAAATAGCCTCACAGATAACAGCATGAGGTCTGGAGGCAGATATGTGATTTGGGGCAAATTACAGTCTATGCCTCAATCTCCTCAAATGTTAATGGGGATAATAACTGAACTGATCCCTTCAACTATTGTTACAGGTACACGTAAAGACTACGTACACTGCCTGGCTCATAATATGTGCCCAGTAATATAAGCTCTTGTTACTACTACTTGTTCAATTCTAAAGAAAGAAAAACAAGCCTAAAATCAAGTATAATAAAGATATTTTATTTTATGATAAACTTTGGTGTAAAAAAAAGGAAATTTAAGAGCTCAATGTTAAGAATAATTTTTACAATATAGCAAAGTCCCAACTCAAAGAGAAGAGAAACAGAGAAGTCAAACCTTTGAACTTCACTTCCATTGAAATAAAAAAATCCATAATCTACAAACTTTTGGACTTGAGGTTTAAGAACACTATGCAATTTTTCTGCCTTTCCTCCTTTAACCATTTGATGATAGTCAAAATTCACCATCTGGATATCAGCAGCATGTTCAGAAGCTTTCAAATGACTCTGAAAGTAAAAAGGCAAATACTCATCTAAATGTTAACTAAATACGACCTTATCAAGTAATGTTAAAATGGAACCTTACATTTTAAATTTAAACCTCAGCATGGTCCCTTGAAATCTCACTGATTTCACACAAAGCTTGCATCGATGCTGGCAGTAAAATGGAAAATTACTTTCTGATATCCAGTAACATCTTTTTTGTAAAACCTCACATATGGTCCCCAAGAGATTAGATGACATAATTAACATTAGAGAACTTAAATAATATTCTCATCTGACTTAGAAAATTAAACCACCAGCACTTCATTTTTTATAAATTTAGTATCTGTATCTGTTATAGAATCTCAAAATAAAAGAACTGATTTAAGACAAAACCTATCAAAGACTGAAAAATTCATTTTTAATACTTTCATTCAAATGTTTTAAAAGTCATTTTCTAAAGTATAATCTGTCTTAACAGCATTCATTTCACAAGCTTAAAAACAAAATAGTCAAATAATTAAGTTACTTCCAGACTTCATGAGACTGACCTTCAGAAAATGTTCTCTAACCATTTTGTTTGATTTGAACTTACAATCTTATGGAATACCATCATTTATGTAATTATCGATTCAATGAGTGTTTATGAAGAATATTTTTTCTTTAGAAGTTGAACATATTTTGGGGTTCTTTTTTACTTGAAATTCTCAAGCCTTCTCTCATCAATACAAGAAGGTACAGCCTTGCGTGTATACAAATGAATTATTCACCATTTCACAGGTTTAAAACAATGACCGTGGTTTCTAGGAAATAAGCAAGACGATGAACAGATGAAGGAGGAAACTGCCTGGTATCTTTTTACCAGTGACAGATGAACATTTTTTTAGAGAGGAGGATATTCTTCTGCTTCTCCACGGCTTAAATAAGTACATTTCAGAAAACAGCATCAATTGCTTTGAAAGCTTTCCATAATCCCAATTTCAGCAATATCATGTAAAACTGGTTCTTAGTAGCCCAAAGAGTTAATGGTTCCAACAAGTACCCAGCCTTTTCTAGGAAGTAATTTCATTATTGTATCATATTATTTTTTAATATCATTCTAAATGTCCATGGGCCAGAACAGAAGAAAAAATGATCATGCCTACCTGGAAAGCCTTACTTAGCATATGTTCACCTTCCTTAGATCCAAGCAAATTTACTATTATTTGTTTACCATATAAATTCTTAAGTGTTCTAAAATGCCTATTAAAGAAAAAAAGAGGAAATAAACATATGTCAAGTGATAAGCTAATTTTTTCTTCGACAAACAGAAATCCATTAAATAGAACTATAAGACGGTTTCCTAAACTTCTAGAATTGGCAAAACTGGATACAAATTCATTGACCAATTCATTCCTCTCAAAACTCTGAATTTATGAAAATTCAGTGAATGCCTCTGACCCATCAATACTGAGACTCCCACCTGTGCTGGAGCTGCTGGAACCACCCAGCCCCTCTGTGAGGCTGGTGCCACATAAGCACGGAGAACACGAGCCATCCAGCTTGGGGTGGCGGCTATGGCACACAGCTGTACCTTGTATGTGAGGACATCACATATTCCGTGGGTACTCAGGACCTCCTTAACAGTTCTAATCTTATGAAAAATAGGCCACCCACCCATCTCCCCTCCAGGAACCCTCCCCTTGTTTCCTAGAGTTAAGAGTCTCTTATAGTTTGCCTCCTTCTCTGTTTTCATCTTATTTTATTTTTTCTTCCTTTTCCCAATGTTCATCGGTTTTGTTTCTTAGATTATACATAAGAGTGAAATCATACGGTATTTGTCTTTCTCAGACTGACTTATTTTGCTTAGCATAATACACTCTAGTTCTATCAACATCATTGCAAATGGCAAGGTTCATTGTTCTTGATGGCTGAGTAATAGCCCATTGTATACATACCACCTTTTTTTAAACCCACTCATCAGTCAATGGACATCTGGGCTCTTTCCATAGTTTGACTATTGTGGACGTTGCTGCTATAAACACTGGACCGCGTGTGCCCCTTCGAATCATTATGTTTGTATCCTTTGGATAAATACCTAGTAGTCAAATGCTGGGTCACAGGGTAGTTCTATTTTTAACTTTCTGAGGAACCTCTATATTGTTTTCCAGAGTGGCTATATCTGTTTGCATTCCTGCCAACAGCGTAAGCGGGTTCCCCTTTCTCTGCGTCCCACCAATATCTGCTGTCTCCTGACTTGTTAATTTCAGCCATTCTGTGAGTGGTACCTCATTGTGGTTTTGATTTGTATTTCTCTAATACCAAGTGATGTTGAGCATTTTTTCATGTGTCTGTTGGCCCTCTGGATGTCTTCTTTGGAGAAATGTCTGTTCATGTCTTCTGCCCATTTCTTAACTGGATTTTTTGTTTTTGGAGTGCTGAGTTTGATAAGTTATTTACAGATTTTAGATACTAGCCCTTTATTTGATAAATCATTTACAAATATCTTCTCCCACCCATAGGCTGCCGTTTAGTTTTGCTGACTGTTTCCTTTGCTATGCAAAAGCTTTTTTCCTCATCAAGTCCCAACAGAGCTCATTCTCACTTCTGTTTCCCTTGCTTTGGGAGGCGTGTCTAGCAAGAAACTGCTGTGCGCTAAGTCATTGAAATCTAGTGTGCATTTATTTAATACTTACAGTACATCTCAATTTGGACAAACCATATTTCAAGTACTCAGTAGCCACATGTGGCTAGTGGTTACCCCATTAGCATATATTCAAAGACGTGGTTTTAAGGCCAACAGATTAAGACCCACAACCCAGTGCCACCAACCCCAGAAGTCATAATACTGGGTATCACTTTCTTCTGGTTAAATTAGGAGTCAGAAGAAATTTTATTTAGAGCCAAAACAAGCTGAAATGAATCAGTAAAATATAATAACTAGTTCTGTTGCTTAACAATATCAAAACTTATAGCATTATATAAAAATAATTAGTCTTACCGGTCAAAAGCAGGAGCATTGGCTTCAAATCCCCTTGACATACGAACACGATGAGATCCCACCTACAAGAGAAACACATTTAATCATACCAAAAACCAACATGTAGACAATACGTAGTAATTCATTTGTTGAACAAAAAATAGTACATTGAATGATCTTCATTCATATTATTGTTTTTAAAAAAGCCAAGTTCAACCTTTCCTTTATTTTTAAAAACATGACCTCATTAAAAAGAAAAAACAAACAAACAAACAAAACCTAGAGGGGCGCCTGGGTGACTCAGTTGTTAAACATTAAGCTTTCGGCTCAGGTCATGATAACAGGGTCCTGGGATGAGCCCCACATGCCTGTCATCATAGGGCTCGCTGCTCAGCGGGAAGCCTGCTTCTCCCTCTCCCACTCCCCTGCTTGTGTTCCCTCTCTCCACTGTGTCTCTCTCTGTCAAATAAATAAATAAATAATCTTAAAAAAAAAAAACCAAAACCAAACTAGAGGTCATGAAACATTCATAAACTAATAACAATTTTTACTTACAAAAGATTTTTTAAGATTTTATTTATTTATTTGGCAGACAGAGATTACAAGTAGGCAGGCAGAGAGAGAGAGAAGGGGAAGCAGGCTCCCCACTGAGCAGAGAGCCCGATGTGGGGCTCGATCCTAGGACCCTGAGATCATGACCTGAGCTGAAGGCAGAGGCTTTGTCAACCCACTGAGCCACCCAGGCCCCCCCAAAAGATATTTTTAAGAGGTCTTTTGTATACATTACCTTGTTTTAAGCTCAAACTACATGCCCTGTGTAAGTTAACATATTACTACCATCTGGGTAATAAAAAAATTGAAATGCAGACAAGTGAAATAACTTGTCCTCTCAGATCAAGAGAACTAATTCAAAAAAAGAAAAAAAAGATTCACACAAGAATTCAGGTCTCCTGAACTAAATTTCTACTCTTCCAAGCTGCCTACAAATGCAATGTCTACATATTTTTCTTTGTTATGCTAAATACTCTATTCACTTCTCCTTCATCCAAAGATTCAACAAATTAAAAACACTGTTCCTGGGGCCCCTGGGTGGCTCAGTTGGTTAAGTGACTGCCTTGGGCTCAGGTCATGATCCTGGAGTCTCGGCAGGGAGTCTGCTTCTCCTGCTGATCTCTCTCCTCTCATGCTCTCTCTCTTTCTCAAATAAATAAATAAAATCTTTAAAAAAAAAACAAAACACTGTTCCTGGAAAAACAGGCTTTCCAAGTCAGTCTCACAGTCACACACAAACAATCAGAAAATATGGGTTAAGAAAATTAAACAAGATGGAAAATATCTGCCTTCCTGTTTTGTTATAGTTTTTCTTTTCTCACATAGGAGAAAGATGACACAAAGTTAAGAAATATATAAGAGATGCCAAGAAGAAATATAAAAGTGATAGCAGGGGCGCCTCGGTGGCTCAGTGGGTTGAAGCCTCTGCCTTCAGCTCAGGTCATGATCTCAGGGTCCTGGGAACGCGCCCCGCACAGGGCTCTCTGCTCTGCAGGGAGCCTGCTTCCTCCTCTCTCTCTCTGCCTGCCTCTCTGCCTACTTGTGATCTCTGTCTGTCAAGTAAATAAATAAAGTCTTAAAAAAAAATCTAACCTTTAAAAAAATATAAAAATAAAAATAAAAGTGATGGCAGATTATTTCCCAAACTTCACTTTTAAACATTTCTCTCGGAAGCTCTGGTATCAAAGTTCCCCAGAATTCATTCTCCCCAGTTTGAACAAAGTGACTTTGAAAGGGCATGGGAAGAGAGCTACCAAACCAGTCACACAGTTTGACAAGTAAAATCAGAAAATAAGCTCTAACATGCTCATCCAATTTGAAATTTGAATTAATGGTATTATCCATTCATCACACATTCTTCTCTTCTGATAAGTAAGACAATCTAGTGACTCTCCTGATAACCATTATTTTTTTCTTTGATGTTTTTTCTTTTCAATAAGAAATGATTTGCCTAATGTTACACCTATATTCAAGTTCATTTTATGGTGCTTAATAGTCTTTATAAAATTTTAAAATTTGAGAGATGTGTACCCCAAGACATGAAGAAAACTCAGCAGAAGTCGATACCCTTTCTCTGGAGTACTCTCAGGTAATTGCCTACAACTCTATTTTAGACTGAAGAAAACTCAGCAGAAGTCGATACCCTTTCTTTGGAGTACTCTCGGGTAATTGCCTACAACTCTATAAAGGTCCAAGCATCAGCATTTTTCTACTGATTAATATGTATCTTGAATAGTACTGCTAACTGTCAAAAAGGTAAAAAAAAAAAAAAAGTACAAGTACTGTTTTTCAGGCAATGGCTGTGATTGTTCCCCATCACTCTGGTCTTTGACACACAACTAGCTATACATCATAACTCTTAGTAACATATTGGTTAAAGTAGACTGGTTTTATTACTCAATTAGGTTTTAGGACAACTGCCTAAAAAAAATTCTATAATAAAAGAGCTCTTATATTAATGGCGATAAAAGTAGTACTCCAGAAAGTTGTAAGGTTTTAAATAACCATAAACTTATCCAATTTTTTAAAAAGTTGTATCCAAAATATCTTTTAAAAACCATTTAATTGGGTGGTATGGAACATCATTTTCCATTAATACTACTGCTTCATGTTTACATATTTCTTTAACTTCAATTAGACCCGAAGTTGAGTGTGCAGCACTATACGAGACATAGCTCTGATGAGGCTTACCATCCTTTAAGGCTAATATAGCTATAACATAATGTCAGAGTAATAGTTTAAATTGTAAATGTTAAAGAACTTCCAAGAAAGGAAGTCATAAGTAAAATCCATGAGTGTGCCACCACTTAAAGTATCATTCGTATCTGTGTAGCACCTTAGGACAACTCCTAGTAATTCCTCAAACTAATTTATATTGACACTTACCTGTTCCATAAAAGGCCTGACTGCCCCAAACAGATGATAAGCTCTCTCTGAAGCATCAGTGTAGTCTTTGAATCTCTCATAGTATACAATATGCACCCAGTATAGAATAATATACATTGGAGGAACTTAAGTATTTAATGGAGAGATCAGTGTAGAGGAGGGACTGAACCCATTCAAGGAGATCTGAGTGTGCTCTACTGAAGGATGGCAAACTTTAACTTGGGGAGAGAGGATACTTGTTAGAAGACACAAGGCATGAAGTTGGACAGGCAGAGGAAAGCAGATTGTGAAAAAAAAGGGCGCCTCATAGAGCTGATGAGCATAATATAACAAAAGTGGGAAGCACTGCCAGAGAGCTGGGAGAAGACAGTCTGGAAACTGTGAGAGTCTTCCAGGCAAGAAGAAACGAGGACGAGCCGAACTGGGATGACAGAGTGGGAAGTGAAAGCAAGGGAGAGCCCCAGGGCCCAGGAGGACGCTGGGTTAAGTGTCACAGGGCTACCTTTGCTGGTTCAGAACTGGCTGTTAGAGCAGATGGGGCTGGAGATGCTTCAAGGTCAACAGAATAACATCAGGTACACAGAAGTTCTCAAATGTGAATGGTAGGGAACTTGGTTAAAAATACAGATTTTTGGTACCATTTCAAGAGATTCTGTTTCAGCTGATATGAAGTTGAGACCATGAATCTTTATTTTAAAATCACCTCAGAGGATCCTTCAAAATCTCACAATTAAAAAAACTTCAGAGGAATTATCTGTGGGGATAAGAGACAAGTGAAGGGACAAGTCCCAAGGAATCTCTGTCCTAACTTCAAGGAACCCTAAAATTAATTCCAGTCCTGAGAATACAAAGGATACTTAACAATCATTTTCAACCACTCTCTATCAAAAGCTCTTGTTTGTTTTCTAAGGGGAAATAAATTTGGGGACTTCGTATTTTATATATTTAAAAATGAATATCTTTTTCAGTTTTTAAAAAGTGATGAAATATTTTCATTCCTTTCTTACCTATTCTTAGAATGATGGGGGAAATGTTTTTCTGTAAAAGATACTTATGAAACTAATCTACTTCTGTTCAAAAAAAGGCTGACTTTAAAAACTACTAAGCTAAATAATTGATAACTGGGACAAAAGGCCAGCTCTATGACAATTTAGCAGAACTGCTGGATTGCCTTGTCTGAAAAATTACTATCTTTATCAAGAAATGCATGATTTTAAAATCTGTAGCTTTCAGCCTTTAAACAGTATGACATGGGCAAGACAGACTATGTGGGCCAGCCACAGAACACAGCAGGAGGGAGGAGGACAGCCTCACCCAAGGTGGATCACACAATGTAACTATTCAAGATCCAACCATACTGAATAATCAAACACTATAATTCTGAGCTTCTAATAAAATATCACAGAGAGCAGCTAACAGAGGGCCCGTAAATAGGTTATCGCCATTTCTTACACTGCCCTGCCTCTAAGCAAAAGAATTCACCATTCCTCAAAACAAGGCTTTAGGAATGTTCTTAAAGCAAACATTCTAAACACCCTTCTCTAATCACAGAGGCTTAGGAGAAGTGGGCAAGGGTTGGGATTCTTTCCCAAAAGAGACTTGGGGAGAGATAGACCTACTTAAGTTACCCCTAAATGCCAAAGAGAAAACCTGCATAAGTCAAAATTTTTGATAAGAACTCAGGAATTGTAACTGCTTTCAATTCCTGTTAATTCTTGCCCTGTCTTACTTAAACTGCAGTATTGCAAAGGTTCAAGTGGTCTGCAATCTTTCTCCACTCCAGCCATGCTAAAATGTCAGAGATCCAGCTGTGAACTAAAAGGAGGCAAGATTTTTTTCTGTCCATTTTCTCAGTATTATAGGCTAAGGCATAAAACTTGCTAGACAATACATACTAGAAGTCTAAAATGAAAATAATGTATACTTTAGGGACTAAAGATTTTTTAATAAAAATAAAATATAATGGGATCGGGAGGGAGACAAACCGTAAAAGACTCTTAATCTCACAAAACAAACTGAGGGTTGCTGGGGAGAGGGGAGTCGGGAGAAGGTGGTGGGGTTATGGACATTGGGGAGGGTATGTGCTATGGTGAGTGCTGTGAAGTGTGTAAACCTAGTGATTCACAGACCTGTACCCCTGGAGCTAAAAATACTTTATATATTTATAAAAAAATAAAAAATTTTTTAAAAAACCTACAAAAAAAATAAAAAAATAAAAAATAAAATGTAAAATCACACTATTATGGGCCATCTAATAGTATGAATTTATAAGAAAAAAACCTTATATCTTAAAGATTAGATGTTTATATCAACAAAGTTAAAAAAAAATCAAAAAGCAAACCAGAGAACATATTAAAGATAAGAGGCTACTACAAATTATAAAGTAAAATTTCAATAGCAGATGTATTATTATTAACAATTGCTAAGCCTCACACAGTGCTGCCTGTGGGTACCATGCATTGGTCTTAGTACTTTTCATTTTATCCTTACAACCCTATGAACAGGAACTACTAATATTTTTTTTTCCATTTTATAGATAAACAAACTGAGACACCGAGGCATTAAACCACTTGCCCCAGATCACACAGCTAGTAGTGGTGGAGTAGGTATCCAAACTGAGAAATCTGGTTTCAGAAGCCTTTTTTTTTTTTAAACTACATTCTTCTACCTAAAGAGGCTAAATTATTATTAAGATACTGAGATAGTAAATAAGAAGCAATGAATATCAAGTGCTATGGAAACATTACAATTTTCATATTAAATACAGCAGTTAATTTCTACGGACATTTGAAAGAACATTAAATCAAAAATATCTAAGACAATTTCACGAACTCTTGTATTTAGACCTTCGTTTGTCAATCTATCTAATATTACTAAACGGAATAACAGAACTATCCAATGAACTGTCCCGAAAGTTTAGAAAACATGGAAAATATTCAAGAAAAAAACACAAGATAAAACAATGTTCCACAGATACCTGCAACCCTGGTTGCTCCCAGAACAATGGAACAGATCCCCGGATTTGTATGAAAGAAGAAACAGAGTCATCTAAGTACAAAACCTACAGAGAAAAATCAGATATGAAATATTTCCACAAAGTTATTATCTCTACATGACAAAGACAAATTTACTAACATCTGTTGCCTGCTAATTTTGTCTTATGACCAGTCTCTCGCATATAATTGTCCAAACAAAATATCCAGAAGAGGAACTAAATAAGTTTGACTTTCTTTTAATTAGTGATAGTTTTTCTGTATATTATCCAAAAAAAAGAGTAAAAACATAAGCATACGAACCACAACTTTTTAAAAGGAATGCCTTCTAAATCTCAATATTTTACACACTTACCTTTATATTTAATTTTTTATAGTTTTTTATTTTTTTATATTTTTCAAAAACTAATTTGAAGAACTGAGTTGGGCTGGGGTGTGGCCTGAATTTCAATTCTATAGTTTCAGAGCCAAAAATGCCATAATTTTTTAAAAATTCAACAATTCTACACATTTCTCAGTGCTTATCAAGGTAAGTGTACTCCTAACCCCCTTTATCTATTTCATCCATTCCCCCAGCCACCTCCCCTCTGGCAACAACCCATTTGTTCTCTGTATTTAAGAGTCTTTTTTGTTTTGTCTTTTTTCTTCGTTCGTTTTGTTTCTTAAATTCCACATATGAGTGAAATCATATGATATCTGTCTATCTCTGACTGCAAATGCCATAACTTAATTTTAGATGGTATATATATCTACACTTAAGAGCTGGGTTTGATTTAATTTCACAAAAAAGTTGTCTTTTCATTAAGATACTTTTATTAAGTTGTCATGCACTGTAATTGAAGATTTTTAAAATTCAATACCAAAATGTACAGCATTGATAATGGCATGCTAATTAGTAAAAATATTGTAACTAATTTGAAGAGCCATACCTAAGTTTGTTTATAAATAAGTTTGTTTCAGAGAAGCCTTCCTTAAGGCCAGTAAGTAGCCAAGAACAACCACAAAATGACATTACAGATGTGAAAAGGAGTTCTGAATCAAATGAAAATCTCTGATTTTATTATTTTCTGGGCCTCTCATCTAATACATGAATTAAGCAATATAAAACACTATATACCTGTTCTGTTTCTACAAAATTAGCGACATGACCGTCATCATTTGTTCCCCGGACGTTAAACCTGGTCCCAGCTCGTTCACAGCTGAGTCTGGAAATGAGGCAAGCCTTTGCCTGCTTATGAGCAGCATAAATTGTTCTGATTTCTACTCCCCCACACATGAGGCGTAATAGCCAGTCATCACAATTCACACCATAGTGCTTGAGATGCAAGTGCAAAGACTGATTCCTAACAGAAAAAAAACAACTCATTAGCTTACTGAGTACCAGATAACACAGCATAAGTATTAAAACAATGCTCCTGAAACATTAACTTAATGCTATTCAATTAAAAGGGCCTACAAATAAATCAATTCATTTACATTTACTATACTAGGAATCAGAAAAGGATAATGCGATCCTTTGGCATATGACCTGTAGGTCTACAGAAAAGAAGCCTATCTTTTATATGTTTTTAGTATCTGTGCCCCATTCTGTTGTCTTTTTATATAATGTATACATAACCTAACTTTTCAAAAAAAACAGATTTCATACACATATCCCCACCCCACTTTATAAAGCTCTACTCTTAACGCTCCGCTTTAATAAGGCTATTTAATTTTAATTTAAATAGCCAATTGATTAATAGCAGCTTCCATATTAATACGTGTCTATAGAGTTTTCTATTACTCCAAATAGTTTAGCGTTCTAGGTAACAGAGGGGGCCGTGTTTCCAAACCTTTTTGGAGCAGAATGTTTTACTCAAACACACAGAAGCCCAGTGACTAGGAAACACATCAAAGCAGAGTCGGTATGGCTAAAGCAGGGACAGGGGCTGGAGTCCTGCTGGGCTGGCCACCTTCTCATCCTGCTGTCTGCTTCTACTGGGCTCTCGACAGGAACCTTAGTCCTCCAAAGAAAGCATGTGGAATTTCCCAACCAACTGATCACCAAGGAAAATATACTGTGCAGAAAAACTTTCTGGCTGGTCTCTTCCGATAACAAAATGTTATAAAAGTGGATTTTCTATGATATCGAAGCTCAGTTCTTTGAATTTTAAAACTCTTCTGTTTTAAGCAGAAATTTTTTCTTGAGTACTCTGCACTATCTTGCTGTCTTAGTCATTAATACACAGCACTACTGCTAGACCAGCTGCTGCCCAGGCTTTTCTGAAGGGTACAGGCTGCAGGACAGGTAAAACAGAGAGTGGCCATGTGCAGTTCTGGTAAACCATCCATGCAAGAAAGCGTAATGTAACTGAGTTGGGAGATTACTTCTGGACTAACACTGAATCCAATGGCCATTATGTATTTTCAAAACACGACTTCAGTTTTCGTACTCCACTATTACCTATGTTGATCCGAGGTGAAGTTCAAACTGAGCCAGTGTACCCAGACACCACAGTGAGTCCCATGTCATGGTGGAGATACAGGCAACGTACTTGTCCCCATTTAAAAACAAAGTGGGATCCTACGCATTTGTGCAGGTAGAGTTTCTCCCTCTGCCATCAGCTGTCATTTTTCTTTCCTCTCAATGTGTTGCTGTTTTATTTCTATTTAAATTTACAAACAACTCTCAACTGGCAGCAGTTTCAAATCTCCAGTGGAACGACATGACTTGGGTTTTGAGACAGGTGTTTGTGACGACAAAACTTACGTGGCCATATCCCGGGAAATAGTTCTACTAAGCCACAAGAGTAGGTACGGTAAATGCATAAAGCTTTCATTTTTCTACGCAAAGTGAAGCTCAAGAATGTCAATCCTTAGCAAAATTGCACAAAGTGTAAAAATCAAAACTCATTTTTGGTGACTCCTACCTGTCTCCTGCTAGATGAACTCCCTCAATCTGTGACCTAAACTTGTTGCCACCTCCATCCTTAATTGAACTAACTAAATAAATAATTCCTACTGGTTAAACTTAGCAAATGTGCTTAATTGCTATCATTGAGCCAATGCATCCACTCCTGCTTAAACTTCTAATTATGGCAGGAAAACTTTTATCTCTTAATCTAAGGAATTTGGGCGAAGAATGAGCAGGGCGGAGGAGGAAAAAAAGTGAGGCCAGCTACCCCGCCCAGCTGTACCACCTTAATTTTTCAGGGATTTCAATGCCTCCTCCATCAGGAAAAGTGTGGGGCTGACATGAGCAGCCAGAGCTCTATGCCCACTCAGCTGCCCTCAACCCTTCCTTCCCCAGGCCACTGCCATCATCTCCTCCTTTGTGGGGCTCCAAATCTCTGACTACAGTGCACCAGAGTCTTTTTTCCTTTTGCTCTTGTTTCTCCTCCATGCTACTATGCTGAGCCAAAAAAGTTCCACATTAGCTACAAAGTTTCCGCTAAAATGAGTTTCTTATCCTCACACTGTTGTTGGTTTTGAGCCCTCAGACAGACAGCCAGGGAAGATGGGTCAGACTCGATGTGCTACTCAAGGACCATGGGTAGATGGTGCAAGGGAGAGAGAAAGAAAATATACAGGAGAAACACCTTGAATCTGACCTACTAAGAGAGACCCAAGAGCTGAGAGTCCTGGACTTTGGCCTTACAACATGGAAACAGAAAGAAATATAATTGCTACGTGATGTCAAGGAAAAAAATCAACAGTAATGCTGACTGTGAACAAGAGAAGCATTACTCTAGAAATCTGGTCCGCTCCAATAAAGCAGTACTGATTAGAGTCACATATGCCTACCCTTCGTGCGTACTTATAGCACAGCACGTTTAAACATGACGATGAAATACATTTGTTACCTACTTAAGTCTTCCTTTATTATAGTACTAAACTTTGTCCTACTATGCCACTTCCTCATAGTCTATCGCTCTTGAATCAAGTTTATCTACCTATAACCTTTAAAATTAAAAATAAGGCAATGTTGTCTTGGAGAAACAATGTTGTCTTGGAGTCTTGTCTCTGCCAGAGACAAGATCTCAAAACTAAGAAGAGTAAATATGGGTAACGCAATTTGATTCTAACTAATTCATTCTTAGTTTTAACATAAGTATCTTAAATATATTTCAGAAATGAAAGGTCTAGATCAAGGAGAGCAAATGGGTTTCATGTCCCATGAGAACTTCAGTAAGCTGACACTGGATGTGTGGCCCGCTCTACTGGATTCTGGAGCAGGAAAGAGCGATGTGCTCAACCAGCAATGCCCATTGCTGCTGTCTCTGGAAATAACTGATGAACACGCTATGCCCCAAATCAAACTATTGCCCAGTAAGCACATGACTACAAAAGGAAAAAAAATGTTTAACACAAACTCACCAGAAAAATCTATTATCAGTTGTGTGTTCTTGCATGCTACGATGTGCATTAAGACTCAGATCTAAACTGATTCCAGAGGCAGACCACGCAAAATAAAAGTTTCCTGAATTCAAAACTTTTCGCACTTCTGAAATGCGATCCTCATCTGAAGAATCAATTCGTAGCGATATAAATTCAGTGGAAGTAACTCGGAAAACTTCAGATTCTTGAATTTTTCCAACAGACATACATCCGGTGACTAAGACCAGGTAATGTAACATGGTATCACCTGCAAAAACCAAAGAATTAATTGGATTAAAAAGTCCCAATATTTTTCAGATTATTCAGTGTCTCCCAACTTTCTTGTCATGTTTCCAACTTTTTAAATCTGACAGCATGGTTATTTTAAACTGCCATGGACATGCTTATATTTACAAATGGATTTTGGCAGAAGTTGAAAAAAAATTCTTGCTTAAACACGTTTAGTATAATGCAGCATTTAAACATAAACAGATTTTCTCACATTGATGAAATTATTCCTCTACTAAATCTGAGGATATTCAAAATTTATCAAGTAAAAAATATATATACACATATATGTTATCTTCCCTATCTTTCTTTTATGATTTCCAGGAAACCCAGATAAGACAATAAATATGGGAATTCTTTGTAAATAGCACAGTGGAAAAAAAAAATGGAAAAAATATCAATGTAAGTTGCTGCTGCTGACACATGAACAGAAAGCCCCTCCTAACAACTTATAAAACAATTTGGTTTATGAAAACTTTCACAGAGATTTTTCACTCATTTTGACAAAAATCTCATGAAATTAGCATGAAGGCGAAATTCAGCAGTGATGTACTTTGACCAAGGGCTCTGAGCAGGCAGCTGTGGCCCTGAATCTTGGCTCCACCACTCATTATCTAGACCAAGTTCAGTGTCTTAACATAACCAACCTGAGATACTCTCCTTCATAAGCCAGGATTAAAATAAATCTCGCTGGACTGTGAGGGTCACCTGAGACAGTATTAGTTAAGCACCTAGGGACAGTGCTTTTTACATTAGAGATTCCTAACAAATGACAAATCTCCACTTTACACACCAGCCCTCCTCAAAGTATGGCACATGAGCTGTCACAGTGAGAAAGGTGCTTGTTCCAGAATGGAAACCAACTACCTCATGAATAAACTCACTGTTTAGTTTGGCTGACTTTTTTTTTTCTCCCTAGTAAGACTTTATCAGGGATGGAAGCCACGTGTTGGTTTGCATGATGGCGTAAGCTCCTTATCTCATCGCAGACCAACAACAAAATGGTTCACGGACTGGTACCAGGCCTTGGGCCACACCTGCAGCCATGCTATACAGACAAACTGGTAATCACAAAGGTTACTCTGCAGCCCACGGTGACATTAAGTGGCAGAGAGACTCAAGCTGAGACCTTTTAAATACAAAGCAGATGTCCTTTCCACTATAAATCAGAGCAATCAGTGTCGTTCTCACTAAGACATCTTTTCCTAAAACACTGCACCAAAACCAAACAAAAAAGGGCAATACCCTGATTTTCTCTTTTGACAACAGATACCGACCTTAAAATGTTTAAATAGGACAATGTCTCTGGAACTTAAAATCACAAGAGCCTGAGTATGTAGCATGCCTTTGCAACCAACAGACATTTTCCCAAGATTAGTGTAATTAGGATTTAAAAGATAGATGTTACCATGCTTTTAGCTCAAATACAGAGTATGAAATTATATATAAGCAGTCTCTCAAATCCTTAGAATTAAAAAAATGGAAAAAGATGAATTATATTGAATAATGAACTTACCAAGATTTAATCGTAAAACACCTAAGAGTCCATATGCATCCAGTACTTTGGAGTATGTACCCTTGATTGCCTCTTTTTCTGCAGATGCTACAAAAAAAATTTTTCAGGGTAAGAAAAATGGCTTGAAACATCAGATTCTATTTAGCTATAAAGCCAGAGTCTCAAAGCTGCTAAATCGAAATCTGATTCTTGTTTTTTTTTTTTAAGTAGGCTGCACACCCAGTATGGAGGCCAATTCAGGGCTTGGAATTCACAACCCTAAGATCAAGACGTGAGCTGAGATCAAGAGTTGGACAGTCAACCAACTGAGCCACCCAGATGCCCCTGAATCTGATACTTAACCTAAATGTATCACATAAACTATTTTCTCAACTAGTAACTCAATTGTCTTACTTGAAGAGTCAACAACTTGTCCCAGCACCACTGATGAATTAATCCAGCTTCTCCCAATGATCTGAAGTACTGCCTGAATAATAACTTGCATGTTTTGGAGGTTGTTTCTGAATCTTCTTCTTTGTCCCACTGATATGTTTGCCCATGTTTACTACCACCACTACCCTGGGTTATCATACCCCTAGTGGACATTATCCAACTCTTTTACCTACAATCTTTCAGAATCTGGCCTCAACCAGAGGCTTTCTGCTTCTGCTTCATTTTTCATTACTCCCTTCTCCCTCCCACGACCTGCGTTCTATGCTCTCATCACATTAAACTGCCCGTTAATTAACCAAACGCGCTCTTTTACACCGCAGCACCTTTGCACAACTCTATGCAAGGCTCCACTTAACCTTCACCTTATATAAACTTCACCCAAGGTCACTTTCTGGAAACCTCTCTTTATCTCTACAGGCACAGTTCTTTCACAGAACTCCCTCTCCATGTTGCCAAAACATTTCCTATAGACCCATCACTTGTCTTTCCCATTAATCAGCCTAATCCTAGAAGGTGGGAGGGAACACTGTCCTAAGCATCCAGTCATCCCTGACATTTAGAATCCTGCTTGAAACACAGAAGATGACAAATGTTGAAATGATAAAAGCTAATGGCAACACTTGACAACAGAGTTTAGCGTAGGAATGCAGATCTTCAGGTTGGCCTTTGTCTTGATTCATTTCTTCATAATGTTAATGTTAATGTTATCTAGCTGTTGAATATAACCCACAGAATCATATCCCTCGGTCAGGCTGTTGTGGTTGCTCTACTGAAAAACAAAAACAAATCCTGAAACTTTAAAGGAAAACTCTTCCTAGAGCAAATATAGTTATTAAAAAGTTGACCCAAAAACTTCAAAGAAATATAAGCCACAGCTAGTATCTTAATGGACAATTCCAAATAATTCTAAAGTCTAACAAATCCAAAAAGGAGGTATGATCCTCTTTCTCATTCTCTCCTTTCCCTATTTCGTTCCTCCTCTACTATTCTCCCTTTCTACTCTCTATCCCACACCGCCAACTCACCTCCTGGCTGACCAGTTCACTTCTTATTTACCCTCATCTCTTGCCCCCTACCTGCCCCTCCTTTCCTCATTCATCTCCTATACAGAATTATAGTACATTTCAGCAATAGTATGTGTTCCACATTAGAAAAGCATGTTATGGGGCCTCTGGGTGGCTCAGTAGGTTAAGCATCTGCCTTTGGCTCAGGTGGGGATCTCAGGGTCCTGAGATCGAGCCCTGAGTGGAGCTCCATTGAGCAACCTGTTCAGTGAGGAGTCTGCTTCTCCTCCTCCCTCTGCCCCTCCCCCCCCAGCTAGTGCCCACTCTTTCTCAAATACATAAAATCTTAAAAAAGAAAAGGAAAGCATATTATTAGGTCCTTATGACCTTCCCACTTCCTGTCAATCTTTATGGCCAAAAAAAGGGCTATCTTCTCTGCCTACTGCTTTGCCGAATACTCCTGAGTTCTCTGTATTAGAGAGCTTTTCCTCCCCCCCCCGCCCCGCCCCGAGCTCTTCTCCAGGGTTCTACAGACCATCTCATCTTCCCTGCCTCCTTCACCTCTTTTCAGACCATCTACTCATAAGTCTTCTTCCTAGTTAACCCATTTCTGTCTTGGAGTGAGTTGTGCTCTGCTAGCTGGCAGAACACGCTAAAACTAATTACTCAATTAATCACTCAATTAGCAGATACTGTCATAATTCTCTAGCATGATCATTATTAAGTGTGGGCCTTTTCCTTTATCAACGCACCCCGAATGAAATTAGGGAGTAAGACTTCCCTAAGCCATTAAAGTTATGGGGATTTGTATTTCATTCTGCATTCATAGAGTTCTTCTTATGATTACACCATATGCTTAAATAACAGTTACTCCTAACATTAAATGACAAGCGACACATATGTAAAATGTCACATTAATTTTAATTATATTTTGTAAAGTAAATCAGGACTGCCCATCCCTAAATATTCCCTCATTAAGAGTAAGTATACATTAAGGCCAACATTAGGGGCGCCTGGATGGCTCAGTTGTTAAGTGTCTGCCTTTGGCTCAGGTTATGATCCTAGAGTCGTGGGATCGAGCTCCACATCGGGCTCCCTGCTCCGTGGGAAGCCTGCTTCTCTCTCTCCCACTCCCCCTACTTCTGTTCCCTCTCTGGCTGTGTCTCTCTCTGTCAAATAAATAAATCTTTTAAAAAAAAAATGAAGCAAACATTAGATTCTTGTTATATCTCTGATGACAGAAGGCATGGCTTCCAGGGCAAATTATTAGAGTTTTAGAGGTTACATGCTCTATGTATTTAACATCACTAATATAGTAATATAGATATTACTAGATGTATCCGTTTCAGCACCTAAATCATTATTTAGGTTCAAGTACCAGCAACCAGTAAGATTAAAAAGAAAATGAATTTTAATATTAAGTCATTACCCTCCCTTAAAAACAACAAAAAAGTCATTTTATAACTTAAATTACCATGCAACAAAATGGTCTCTCTTCTAATAATAATAATGATCTTTTCATTAACTGTGCTCCAAACATATGAATATGTCATGTCTCTCAGGCCCCATGAAGACCCATCTATGAAACTGTCACCTGATTCAAACACGGCAACAAGTGTCATGCTGCTTATTTACACTTTTATATTATATTCTAAGACTCAGGAAACAGGCCTACACACAAGCATACAATTTAAACTGAAGTGCTTATTCCTAGGTAAAAGTAAGCTAAAGGAAAGGAAAAAAAATTTGAAGAGTAGATATCACTTTCTTTCCAAGGAATTTTTTGCTTTCTCCTCAAACTATTAAATGAAATGTCAGAGTGATGAATGCTGTTTCAGCTGAGCTATCTGTATATTGTTTCTGTGGTGATTATGACATTAACTAACAGACATTATTCAATTTTCACAACACCCCCAGGGGCAAAATTACAACTATTTCCCTCTGACATGAGGAAACAGGCTTAGGGAGTTTATCAATTTGTTACTAACTTGCCTAAGCTTCAACAGCCTGAGTCAGAGAATGCAGCTGCAGGAGGGAAGGGATTTTGCCTAGTTCACTGCTCTATCCCTAGGGGCCTAGCTCAGAGCCTGATGCTCAGCAGGAGTTCAAAGACTTTATGTTCAATGAATTTGTCAATGAAATTTCAGAGCCATCTGCAATTTTAGCTCCAGACACTTCCAATTCCCTAAGAGAAAACAGTGTTTTCTTCCTAAACATTTTTTATGTAAAAGACTGTAGATGTTTTCCTGTTCATCCATACATGCTTCACAGGTTTGGGGTGGAACTGAGGGAGGTCTTTTGCAGGCTGACAGAGCCCAAGCAGAGTGAGAACAGTGGCCCCGTGCATGGATTTGAAGAAGAGGCAGGAAGAGAGGGCATCCACTTGGGAAAGGGATAGCCTGGGATAAGTCTGAGCGGGGTGAGGAGGATGGTGTCCACCAGGGATGTTGGGAGTTGCCTGGTATGGTAGGTTGAAGCTTAGGCAGGGTAGGGAGGGCAGGGTGCACTGCAAGGAAGCCCAAGGCAGGATGCTGGAGCCCACTGGGCCAAGGAGAGCACCCGTACGTTGGAGGAGGCTGCAGAGGCAACAGAAGAGTAGTTGGTCATAGAGGGGAAGGATCAGGATAATGGTAACCAGGTTCCTCACTGTCAGATAATGAGAGTGCAGTATGGGAAGAGAGAAAACTAGAATGGGCACTCTAGCCTTGACTGAAATTGGAATTACCAGTATGAACTCATAGTTTTCCAGATAGACTGAAAACATGGATATAAGTGGGTGTGCATAACCATTTATACATATTCACACATAATTACATATTCTCCTTAGCTCTATCCGTCGACAGGGCCTGAGATCAGCAGTACTCCAATGGCAATAACCACAGCTAGCACCCAGATCTTGCATTCTAATACCATTCTCCACTGTTAAGGACTCCTTGGAGAAATGGCTGGTAACAGGGCAAGCGCAGGAACAAGAAGAGCCTGGAATATATTCTTGTGCCAGAAAGAGAGTACTCGAAGAATAATGGAGACGTGCCATCAAAATACAGAAGCCAGCTTGAAGGGGCTTCTATTAGAGAAATCTGGAACAATTTGAGCTTTAAAACAAATTATAATAAGAACAAGATTTCAGCACACCGAAGAAGCCCATAACCGGAAGTGTGATGAGTAATGGGGACGTTTACAGGCTCTCGGAGTACCTGACATCAAAACACTTTTTATACGAGAAAAAGGCATCTTCTAGGGACCACCTTAACCAAATAATCAGAGTGAACACCTGATGGTAATGGGACAAGACAAAAATCATGTGGCCCCTGACAGGATACCATGGAAAGGACACAGCACCACTTTGGTAACATTCTTGCTGATACATAACCTCAACCTGAGCACGAGAAGCCATGAGACAAACTCACAGTGACGTACATTCTGCAAAACAACTGCCTTTCATCTTCAGAAGCTTTAGGGTCATAAATGTCAAAGGCTGAAGAACTTTTCCAGATTTAAAGGGAATAAAAAGGCATGACAATTAATAAAATGACAAATCTCAACTGAATATTTTTGCTATTATGAGTCGTTGGGACAGCTGGTGAACTTGAATGGAGTCTGAGATTAGACAAAGTATGATGTAAACTTTTTTGATGGTTATATTGTAGTTACGAAGGAGCAATTCTTTCTAGGAAATAAGTAACAGTATTTGTGGGTGATGGGACATCATGTCAGCAACGTATTCTTAAATAATTCAGAAAAAAGTTATTTGCACTGAACTTCAGCTCTTCTGTACCTTTGACACTGTTTCCAAATTTTTAAAGAATTAAATGTAACCATCAAAAATAAACTTTAAAAATACACATGCACTTTCCTAAATTAAGAAGCTTTTATCTCTACATAGTACTAAGATACTCTTAGAGTACCATGCTATCCCCTCCCCATTCATTTTTTAAGGGGGAAAAGATCCTCTTATTTTATGAAACTCCATGAAATACAGAGAAATACATGATGTAAGAGGGAGAGAATTAAATTATTGTCCTATTTCTCTGGTAATTTTTAATTCTAGAAAATAACCTGGGAATCTTCCACTATATAGAGATTATTTAAAATAAAAAAACCATACTACTTTAAAATAATGTGTATAACTTTTAGATAAAACACAGAATGTACAGATCGTTCACTCACTCATCCCCATCTTTCCTTCTCCCTAATACTTTCCCCTTGCATCCTACACTGCAGCCAAAATGAATAAAAAAGGAATAATGGGTGGCTCCTTCTGTGTGCCCCACATTGTTTTCCCTCTCCCTTTGTTCACAGTGTTCTTTCCATCTGGAACACCCTTTAATCATTTTTGTGTTTCCAAATATCACCCTTCCATCAATACCTAACTAAAATGCCTCTTCCTTCCTGAAGTTTTTCCCTGATCGTGCTGGAAGTAGATCTTTCTTCTCATTGTTTTATCCCTCATTCACTTTAATATGAATAGCAACAGAAATTCTTTTTTTTTTTTTTTAAGATTTATTTCTTGCGGTGCCTGGGTGGCTCAGTGGGTTAAAGCCTCTGCCTTCGGCTCGGGTCATGATCCCGTGGTCCTGGGATTGAGCCCCGCGGCAGGCTCTCTGCTCGGCGGGAGCCTGCTTCCCTTCCTCTCTCTCTGCCTGACTCTGCCTACTTGTGATCTGTCAAATAAATGGATAAAATCTTAAAAAAAAAAAAAGATTTCTTTATTTGAGAGAGAGTATGTGCACACATGCGTGGATGTGTGCACACAGCTGGGGTGGGAAGAGCAGAGGGAAAGAGAAAAGGAGAGAGAGAGAATCTCAAGCAGACTCCCTGCTGACAGCCCAACCCTAGGCCTCCATCTCACCACCCTGAGACCATGACCTGAGCCAAAATCAAGAGTCAGACTCTTGGGTGCCTGGGTGGCTCAGTGGGTTAAGCTGCTGCCTTCGGCTCAGGTCATGATCTCGATTGAGTCCCCCATCGGGCTCTCTGCTCAGCAGGAAGCCTGCTTCCCTCTCTCTCTCTGCCTGCCTCTCTGTCTACTGTGATCTCTCTCTGTCAAATAAAAAAATAAAATCTTAAAAAAAAAAAAAAAAGAGTCAGACTCTTAACTGACTGACCCACCCAGGTACCCCTCATTTCTTTTTCTTCTTTTTTAAAAAATTTTTAAAATATTTTATTTATTTATTTGACAGAGATCACAAGTAGGCAGAGGCAGGCAGAGAGAGAGGAGGAAGCAGGCTCCCTGCTGAGCAGAGAGCCCAATGTGGGGCTCAATCCCAGGACCCTGGGATCACGACCTGAGCCGAAGGCAGCGGCTTAACCCACTGAGCCACTCGGGCGCCCCACCCTCATTTCTTTTTATCTCAGCACGATACCAACCTAACCACAGATGCTGAACACCAAGACTAACAAGTATTCATCTAATAGACAAAAAAATCTGGGAGGCTGTAGCACAAAAGGGAAGGCTTTGTGAGTTTTAAAATAATATGTAAAAAGATAAACTTTTAATTTTACCACCAGTAACACCCGAATGCCCTGAAGTTTTAACAATTCCTCACAGTAACGTCTGTAAATTTTCAAATGTGATATCTATTGGCGGTACCTCTGGTGGCGTGAGGGTGGGAATGGGAAGGGGGGGGGGTGGGGAAGACAGGCCTTGTTAAATGATTTCTAACCAGGGCTTAAACTAGTGGAGTTTATGCAATGGTAGGATGTGTGGAGAGCCCTGAGGAAAACAGAGTGAAAGAGAGGACACAAGAGTTCAGGGGATATGGTGATACGAAGTTCAGGTTACTCCTTGCCACAGGGCTGTCTTTCAAGGTGTCTACTGGGCTTTCAATGAAGGCAACAGCCTGCTCTGCACTTTTTTTTTCTCCTCTTCATGTCAATGTTGTTTAGTAAATAAGATGCTAGGAAAAACAAACTTTTGTTTTTTTTACAAGTTACTGATTTCTAACCACCATCCAGACCTTGAGCAGCCCAGCTCAGGGAAGGAGGCCTATACCTCTTGAGCTCACCTGTTCAACACATAAAGTAAGGCAGAGCCCAACTCCCAGAGTTAATGCCCTAACACCGCAGGGAAGAAGAGTACCTAACTCCCTCAAGGGCTTATTTTAAGGAGAAAAGCTCTTCTCCTCTTTTCTCTTATCACACCCAACACTATAACTTTCCATCTAATGTGAACATGTAGTTCCTGAGACATAGAGCTACCTGACGCATAAATCTGTAACTACATTTTTCAACATATCCACGCATCTGTAGAACTCATAACGTGAAGGTCCTCTGATTCTAATCCTAGTAAATACGTGAATATAAATAAGGTCACAGAACAGAATTTAAAGCAAAATAAAATATGTGCCATAAACACTTATTCTCATAAAAAATATTTATAGATGAAATTATATGATATCTAGAACTTACTTTAAAATAAATGGGGGGGGGGGGGCGCCTGGGTGGCTCAGTTGGTTGGGCGACTGCCTTCGGCTCAGGTCACAATCCTGGAGTCACAGGACCGAGTCCCGCATCGGGCTCCCAGCTCCACGGGGAGTCTGCTTCTCCCTCTGACCTTCTCGCCTCTCATGCTCTCTCTCACTCTCTCTCTCTCAAATAAATAAATAAAATCTTTAAAAAAAAATAATAAATGGGGAGGGGGAACTAGTAGACAGTGATATAGATAAACACAAGGGTCCATGAGTTGATTATCACTGAGGCTGGGTGACAGATATATGGAGTCAGTGAAATTACTCTCCCTTCTTTGATAAATGTTTGATACTTCCCCAAATCAAATGATAAAATTTATTCTGACAACATTCTTTGGCATGCTGGGTAAGTTCAGAAAGAAGAGAAGACAAGATAACTCTGGACAGTCAGTAAGAGCAGAGGCTACTGGGATTCTAAGTAATTTGAGAGGTGCTTTCCTTCAATTACCCTAGACCACAAGTATACTCGTCAAAAGTTCAATGGGCATCCGGACTTTCATGATTTGAAAGGAAGCAATAAGTCCTACTGCCTGTAGAATGACCCCATAGGGCACGCCTGGGTGGCGGTGAAGTATCCAACTCTTGATTTTGGCTCAGGTCATGATCTCAAGGTCATGGGATTGAGCCCTGTGTCTGCGCTGTGCTGGGTGTGGAGTCTGCTTGAGATTCTCTCTCTCCTCCTCCCTCTGCCCTTCCCCCTACTTGCATATGCATGCACGTGCTCTCTCTCTCTCTCCCTCTCTCCAACAAATAAAATCTTAAAAAAAAAAAAAAAGGATGACCCCATAGTCCACTCTAAGGCCATCATATAATCATCAAATGATAAATACATAATAAATTGGGAAGGAAGACTCTGCAATTCCAGAATGGAGACCCCAGGAAAGGTAAATACTGCTGTACTCTGCCATAAATGTTTTCCTTACATTCATCCTAAATCACTTAGCTTTAGTATCCTCCTCTGCTGAAAACAGCCTTGGAGAATAACAAGCTGGCCCTGGCTCATCACAGAAGAGGTTGAGAAATACTGAAAACTACACTAAGCCATGCAGTGGTAACATCCAACACCTTAATTCAGATGACTTAACTCACTCAGTATTTAGCTCTGTGCTGCTTTCAAAGTTCTTATAATCGAACAAATTATGACTGAACGTAGGCCTAACCAGCGTTTCCTACTGAAGCAACAGAAAGGAATGAAGGGAGAAGCTATGGAGATGATCTATTTAGAGACTACAGAAAACACTCAAGAGTATAAATATATCAATTGGCCTTTATCAAAATTTAATATACTAATAGTTCTCTAGCATGTTACTCAGCACCCTCCTTTGCTGGAGTGACTTGCTTTTATAGCACTGTATCATATGACATAATTGGTATTATTCAGCATTATTGGTATCACATTCTCTTCTCAAATTAGAATTTCAGGCAAAAAATGAAGCATAAGCTCATCTCTAGAAAGTCAGATGAAAACACAAGCATATACCTATTTCTTGGTTCTCATGGCTGTGACTCTAAAACAGAGGTTTATTAAACATAGAATAACTGGTGATCAGACCTGCACGGCCAACTCCACCATCTGAACAGAAAGAAACAAAATTCACTTATTATCTAGGATCCCCAGGTGACTACAAAGTCATCTGTTTTAAACTTCAATGGTACTGAGGATTAAGTTTAAATGTAACTTTCTCTAACTTCTGACAATTACAATAATTCAAACTAAACAGGAGCGCCTGGGTGACTCAGGTCATGGCTGCCTTCCCTCAGGTCATGATTCCAGGTGCTGGGATCAAGCCCATCAGGCTCCCTGCTTGGCAGAGAGCCTGCTTCTCCCTCTCACTCTCTCTCCCGCTCTCTCTCAAATAAATAAATAAGATCCTAAAATAACAATAATAATTATTCAAACTAAACAATGAAGCTACCTAATGAAGGTCCTGCTAACCCAATGTCAACATTCGGCTGTGGCTCCAACCTTCCAGATGGGCAGCAAACTGTCTTTTTTTTTTTTTTTTTTAAAGATTTTATTCATCTATTGACACACAGAGAAAGATCACAAGCAGGCAGAGAGGCAGGCAGAGAGAGGGGGGGAAGCAGGCTCCCTGCTGAGCAGAGAACTGGATGCGGGACTTGATCCCAGGACCCTGAGATCATGACCTGAGTGGAAGGCAGAGGCTTAACCCACTGAGCCATCCAGGCGCCCTGCAGTCTTTTTTCAGCTGATACTCAAGACCAAACTGGAGAAAGTCATTAAGAGTGTGGAAAGCAAGATTACACATTAGTATGCTCTTCCTAGAATCACAATTTGCCTGTGGTTGCAAGCACTGCAGTTTGTGGTCGGCTTATTTGCATACAGGTAGCACTTTGGGGTAGTACCAGAGAGCCTCTCGTCAGAGGATCCTAGAGACGGTGCAAAACAGGCCACTCATTTTCAAAAGAAAAAACTAAGAATTTAGGTGATTCACCCAAGATTGTGTAACTACCTGGCAGTAAAGCCACTTTCCATTTTATCGTACATGAAAAGAAAAATTGTTTTAAAAGGAAAAGGTTCTCTTTGTATAATTAAAAAATTAAAATTCCAGTTGAAAGACATTAAACTCTCCAAATTGATGTTCTGTGTAAACAGCAAACCCCAATGTTGGCAACATTTCAAAATAATAGTAACCTTTCACTCGTTACGTAACAAGTATTTATTGAATGCTTACCATGTACCAGGACACTGGCAAAGTTCTACAAAGAAAAAAAGCCAGTGCTCTGGCACCTTCTAATAGGAAGATAGCTATTATGTAACTAACATATGCAAAATCATAAATGATAGTAAGTACTATGATGGAGTTGCGATAGAGTACAACAGGAGGACCTAATTTAAAATTACTGGGGGGACAGAAAAGGATAGGCCTGCCTGCAGATGTGCCCTTTAAGTTGAAATTTGAAGAATAAACAGAAAGTTAGCCAAATGAAGAGTGGAGGGAAAAACATATCAGGCAACATACAAATACTTTATGAACCAGCAATTCCATTCCTAAAAATACATCCAACAGAAACGTGTACGTATGTGCACCAAAAGACATTTATAAGCATGTTCATACTAGTATCATTCATAAAAGAAAGAATTAGAAGTAAATGTCAACAGAACCAATACTGGAATATTTATACCATGAAATACCACATAACAACGAAAACTACTGCCGCCTGCTGCAACGCAGATGATCTCCCAGACAGAACACTGAGAGAAAGAAGCCAGCCCCAAAAGAGTACATACTGAATTATTCCATTTATGTTAAGTTAAAAACCGGATAAAACTAATCTATGATGTAAGAAGTCAGGCAATGATCATCTCTGCAAATCAAGGCAGAGAGAATAATTGGGGAGGAATGTGAGGGAATCTTCTGGAAAGCGAGTAATAATGTTTATTTCTCAACCCAGCAGTGGTAACATGGATGTGCTCCTTCTAATAATTCATCGCATTCTATATTTATGATTTATGTATTTTTCTACATGCATGAACACATTTTAAAATAAATACTGAGCAGAAGAAACAGCATATGTGAAGGCTCTGAGATCAGAAATAATTTGGTACATTCAGAACTAGAAGAAGGCCAAAGTGGCTGGAACACAGAAACCAAGAGGCAAAATTGTCCTAAGACTGAAGAGGGGGGCAGAGACTCAATGATTTAATGCAGATCGTCTTAAAGAGCTTGGATTTTAAGTTTTACGTGGTCAACCATGAAAGGGGCTTAAACAGGGAAACAATATGATCTAAATTGTGTTTTTAAACAGACTGGAGAGTGGGTAAGGGGAGTGGAAACAGGGAGATCGGTTAAGGAGGCCATAGTAATGGTCCATGAAAGGAACTACAGTGGCCAGACAGTAGCAGAACCTGCTAAAATGGTGACTTGCATGGATTCTCAATGAAATTTAGGAGGTTTGGGTACCCTGGACATGGTAATAGAGTGAATGTGTGAAGCTGGAGAGGAGGAGGTATAGAGGATGACTCTTAACTTCTGGTTTAAACAACAAGGTGGATGGGTAGCAATCCACTAAGATAGGGAAGACTGAAGGAAGAGCAGGTCTGAAGGAGTGCAGAGGTCAATGCGACTATCAACCCAGTATCTATTCCAACCTTTCCATACTGTGTAGTCACCATTCAGGTTGGGGTATCACGGAAACCCAGACAATGATAGTGATTTCTACCTTACTTTGCTAATCATCAGCCCAATCCAAATTGCCTATGATACCTCTACAGCCACAGCAGTTCAATCAGGAAAGGGCACAAAACTCAGTTTGATCCGGCACAAGGGGAAGTACATGTTCCTTTGTGGGTTCCAATCCATTCTCTCTGATGGAAAAAGCTGGATTTCAATCGTGTCATCCAAAATAAGTAATTATTCTACCCAGCTCTGTATCAGTCCCACACAGCTTTGCAACATCTGCAAATCTGGTAACTATACTTGCCATCCATTCTCCAAGAGAATGATGAAATCATTCAACAAGATAAGCAAAAGACATGGGCCCAGTATTGACCAAGGACAGACTGCTAATGAGCACGGATACAAAAGTAGCTAGGAATTTCCTGAATTATAAGATCCATTCTTCCTATACTTCACACAAGATTCTTAGGATTACAAAACTTTATTTACCTACATTTCAGTAAGGTACTCAACAGACTACACCATCCTATGGTCTACTAGTGAACAGAATATGAACACAACTTAAAATACATACTGGTAAGAGCTAGTTTTAAGTAAAGACATTTTATATTTAAAGTTATATAAAAAAACTATAAAATGGAAGTGAATATTTTAATAAGCATAACATTCAATATATAGAAGTATTTTATGTTTAAGGCAGTAATTTAATCAGAAGTATTTCCTTCCTTCCTTCCTTTCTTTTCCTTCCCTTTCTTTCCCTTCTCTTTTCTCCCTTCCTTTCCCTCCCCCTCCCTTCCTTTCTCTCTCTTTCTTTCTTTTCTTAGTTATCTCAAAATCATCCAGGAATTTAAAGAACCTAAGTTTCAACCTAAATTAAGAGAGTAATTAAATAGTTTCCAATTGGCCAACAAGTTAATCCATCTTCCCAAATGCCATATATATTCACAATAATGTGACTAGTTCAGTGGCTGTGAAATGCACTCCAGTGTGAACACATGCTTATGTAACATAACAAGAGGAACAACAATGGCTTATCCTTGCAAACTCTACTTTAGTAGAAAACGATAAAACACAAATTCTTATTTACAACCGTTAAAAAACCCAAGCAGATTTAAATTGTCACCAACAAAAGTATAATATTCAATTTTTAAAGCTGTATCTCCTTTTGGTACTCTAATTACAAGGTTCACACCAAATGCACTAGTCTCCCCTACTTCTTGTTTTTTTCAAAAGCACAGTTTATTTTTTTGAATTTTGTTTTATTACTTTCAAAAACACAGTTTAAATGTAACTAAGTGTTAAAATTTCACTGATTCAGACTCTACCACCTCAGAATTGTTGAAAATGTCAGTACTAGATGCAAAGAAAAGCTATACTATTTAAACTGCTACCCATTATACTTGGCTTATATTTTTTTCAGCTTTTGGGTATCTGAAAAAGTCTTTACGTCATTTTAATTGCGGTTGGCACAGAATCCTAGGTGTACAGTTTGTTTTCTTCATCTTTTAGTGCTTTCAAGACGTTATTTTATGTCCACTGGCTTGGATTATTTCTGAAGAAAAGTTTATCATTATTCATATGTCTTCTTTCTTCAGTCTTTTCTGTATGTCTTTTCATATTCAGTCAATATGTGTTTTTTCTTGACCTGTTTTTAAGATTTCTCTCCATATCCCTGGTTTTAAGCAATTTGATAATGTGTTTGGGTGTAGTTTGCTTCATGCTTCTTCTGCTTGGGGTTCATTAGCTTCTTGGATCTGTAGATTTATAGTTTTCATCAAATTTGGAAAACTGTCAGCTGTTATTTCTTCAAACATTTTTTTGCTTCAACCCCCTCCTTCTAGGATTCCAATTACCCATATATATGGGCCATATGTTCTTTTAAGCCCATTGATGGCTCTGTTTATCGATTTTAGTCTTTTCTATGTGTTTCATTTTAAGTAGTTTCTATTATTATGTCTTCATATTCACTAATTGTTTATTATGCAGTGTCTAATCTATTAATCCCTATCAGCATATTTTTTTTTCATTTCAGAGAAGTTATTTTTATTTCCATTTGATTTAGATCTTTCATATTTTTCAGGTTTCTTTTTTTAAGATTTAAGATTTATTGTATTAATTAATTAATTAATGATTAGAGAGAGAACACAGAGGAAGAGGGAGAAGCAGACTCCCTCCTGAGCACAGAACTTGACATGGGGCCCAATCCCAGGACCCCCTGAGATCACCACCTGAGCAGAAGGTAGATGCCCAACCAACTAACTCACCTAGGGCCCCCCACCATGTCTCTCCTTAATGTGTTTCTTTCCTCTACTCCTTGGACTTATGGAGTATATTTACTATAGCTGTTATGATGTCCTTGTTTATTCATTTGTTTTTTGAGAGAGAGCATGCGTGTGAGCTGGTGGGAGGGGCAGTGGGAGAGGGAGAGCGAATTTTAAACAGATTCCACGTTCAGGGCAGAGCCCAGTGTGGGGCTCAATCTCATGACCCTGAGATCATGACCTGAGCTGATATCAAGTCAGATGCTTAACTGACTGAGCCACCTAAGAGCCCCTCCTAGTTTATTAATTTTAACATCTCTTTCTGCAAATTGACTTTTCTCCTCATTATGGGGTGTGTTTTCCTGTTTCTTTGCATGTATGGCAATTTTTAATTGAATGCCAGACACTGTAAATTTGTTACAGAGTTGAATGCTGGCTATATGGATATTTATTTTGTATTCCTGTATTCTTAAACTTTGTTCTAAGATACAGTGAAGTTTTTTGGAAATTAGGTTATTTGGAAACAGTCTGATCCCTTTAGGTCTTGCTTTTAAGCTTTGTCAGATAGGACCACAGAAGCCTTTAGTCTAGGGCTACTCTGCCCCATTACTGAAGCACTATACCCTTCTGAGTATTCAACCCAATTCCCAGAGTACCATAATATTTCTCCATTCTGGCTGCTGACAATTTAACTATTCCCAATCCTGGGTGAGGTTCAGGAATTTTTCTTCCTGCTGCTTTTGGTGGTACTTTCCCTGCCTTGGGTCGCTTCCTTCCACATCAGCAGCTACCAGTACTCAGCTGAAATCTCATGCGGAACCCTCTGCACATTTCTGAAACTCTCTGTGTAGCTACTTCCTCTTTGGTTCTAGTCCTGAGAATTCTCATTGTCTTGGCTTCCACAAATTCCCTACTCTGTCTCCTCAACTCAGGGAGACTGCCAGGCTTTCTCTGGGTGTATCTCCCTGCTACTGCAGTCCGGAAGCACTCTAGGTAATAAGCAGAGTGATCAGCTAGAGCAATCATAAGGCTCACGCCTTTGGTTTCCTTCCCTCAAGGATCAGTGCCTCCTGCCAGCTGTTGTTCAATGTCTGAAAATTGTTTCCTTATTTTTATCTTTATTTTATTCTTTGTTATGTAAAGTGAGAGGGTCCCTATTATACCATCATGGTCAGAAGCCAAAAAATCCTGTTATAGTCTTATACTAGTTATATTTTATAAGACAAGTTAGAATATCTGGTAGACCTGAAATTATATAATAAAGTCACATTATGGGATTTTATTGTTCAATGAGAGACACACTGTGCTTCACCTTTTATTTTCTCATAGCAAAGTTAAGTGCTTTGTTAGCACTTAGGAACTAATTTGGCTCTACGTTAACAAGCGAATTCTGCTAGCTGGCCCAGGAGTGAAAAGTTAATTTTTTTTAAAGCATAGATATTTAAATTGCTGTTTACTTTCTTTTCTATCAAACGGAACATTCCAAAAATTACTTACAAAAGGAAAATGGAATTTTTGCAAACCTAACACAAAGTGATATGTAACAAGTCTAAATTTCATCATTCTGTGCAGAAAAAGTCAACTATAAAAAGTCACTTCCCTCAACTTGAATTTTTTTTTCTTAAAAAGAGATAGGATACTGCAACTTAATCTAAAGGGCAATCATGCTGACTGCCAGCATTTGGCAATTAAATAAAAAAAACAACAACAACTATATACACTGCTTGTCATCACCACCTACTACACTTGTTATCCAAAATTTTAGAATCTGACATTTAACTTGGCTCAGCAAAGCAACTTTATATTTTTAATGACCTAACTCTAAATCCTTCTCTAATATATTAATAGTTTGTAGGCAAAAACAAAGCAAGTTTAATACTTCCCTCATTAGAAAATACTACCAATTTCACTCTTAACTTTAAAGTCTGCTAGCGGCATTCCTTTGTTTTTGCTCTTCATTCCCTGACCCCCAGAATAATAACCACCACCCTCACAGCAACACAATCATTAAAGTAAAAAATCAAATGGCAGACTAGGTCATCAGAGCAGTTATTTTGTCTCTCAAGCCTCAGTTTGCACATCTGTGAAATGGAGATGAAAACACCACCCACAGAATTAAATGGAATAAGGGGTGCCCAAAACCACATCTCCCTCAACTGTAGGCTGAGATGCTCCAGGACACTTCAACAACCTCCCATAAGAGGTGCAGGAGATTTTTAATTTAAAGAAGCACAGAAATACTCAACAGATGTTGCACCCAACTATTGGCTTGAGGTAGTTCAGAGTTTTCACATTAGACTGCAGTACATTCCCTTGATGATACCATATTTCTGTAAAGCTGGGTTTTCAGTAGTTGCTGGGATAAAAAGCAAATACCACTCCAAAATCAATGTGGAACAGGAAACGAGGGCGGAGCTGTCCAGTCTGATTCTAAGGCTTGAAAAGCTGTTCAACGCTCAACAGGTACATACATATCCCATTAGTAAGTAACTGGTTATTTATGAAGGAAATAAGTTATTTTCCATTTACTTGCATTATTTTTTTAAAGAGCTACTAGAGTTGTTAAGGCAGATGTATTTAACGTTTGGACCTAATTATTTAACAAGCAGAACTGTGACCTGAGAGTGCTGTGAAAAACTTAATAAGACACCATGAAACAATAAAGTTTAGGAACTTCTGGTTTAATGTTGTGACTGGCAGAGGAACCTTTCAGGAAATGGCAACTATTATTTCACTATTATTACTTCCTTACAGTGTGTAGTTTCATAAAAAAAGGCAGCGTAATCCACATTCTGTAACAAAGATCTCCAGAATGTTGTCCTGTAGTTTTATGGCTCATATTTCCATAAAGAAAAAATGAGCTAAATGAAGAAACTCAGATGAACAACGTGGGGGTAAAACTAGGTCCAGAGTATAGTCATACGGCCCTGCCGTCTAGGAAGTACATGATTTGGGTCCTGACTGAGTTAGAAAGCTTGAAAATAATCTTTCCACTAGACGGAAGCAACTGATTCTTACTTGCACACTAGCATATATTGAAAAGCTCTAATATTTAGAGTTAGGAATTTGTATCAGCACTTTCCATCTCCTCTTTAAGACAGGTGATCCATAACTTCTGTTTTTAGAATTATCCTTCATTTCCCATGTTGACCTTCTCTTCCCTTCATTTTCTACTTAGGATCCAATTATGAAGTAAATTATTACCTCTGCTGAAGCATGAGATGGGTTGAAAAATAATGGGACAGCTCGTGAGTTTAATGCATGTTTGGTCAGACTGGCTACTGTCCTTCCCCTGTTGTCATCTTTTTGTGTGCGTAACTATAGAAAGAGGATGAAAACTGAACCTGACACAAAACTGGTAGATGTCGGGACACCTGGGTGGCTCAGTTGGTTAAGCAGCTGCCTTCGGCTCAGGTCGTGATCCCAGCGTCCTGGGATCGAGTCCCACATCGGGCTCCTTGCTCAGCAGGGAGCTTGCTTCTCCCTCTGCCTCTGCCTGCTACTCTGTCCGCCTGTGCTCGCTCTGACAAATAAATAAATAAATTAAAAAAAAAACAAAACTGGTAGATGTCTTTTTAAATCTCCTATGTTTCCAAGGAAAAACAACCTGTAGTGTTAGAACTTGCTGACCATCACGCTTGCTGCTTACACTGGTCCAGACACAGACTAGTTACACAGGGAACACCCTTGCTACACTGAACATCTACATGTCCACAGACATCAAATTTCAGTTTAATTAAACAGTTTTCTGGACTGATAATTTTTATGCCTTTTATAGCAGCAGTTCAGTCAAATAGCAATTCTTTAAAAGATTAAAAAAATACATTTTATTAAAAAGAGTACTGTAATTTCAAACATAGAATACTATATTTTTGTCAACTTTGTAAACTAGTTAAGGTTAATCTTCCTCCTCAACTACTCCCCCTGCCCACCCAGGGCACTAATTTAGCCATTTATTCCCTAAGTGAGCAAAACACTGTACTAAGCACTAGAGGTACAGAGATTACTAAGACATGGGTCTTTTCCTCAAAGAGTACAGCGCCCAGACACAGAAGTTCCACATAACCTGAAAGCACTGTATCAAAAGTGCTATGGGATCATTAGCACTTGGTTCAGGCTGAAGTTTCAAGCAAACTAGTCATTAGCCCAATAACGGTCAATAATAGCATTAAAATTCATGGAACACGGTTACTTTGGATAAAATTTGCAAGCTAAGAATGTTATCCCATAATCTATCCTAGAAAGGCCTATATAAATTATGCTCAGAATGATCATCCCAACCTAATTGCATCAGAATCTCTAGGGAGCTGGAGCCCAGGCAGCCGCATTTATAAACCCCCACCCAGTGACTACAATGCGCATCCAAGGCTGAAAACCACTGGCTCACTAATTGATTAAGTCACTGTATCATGACTGATTTAAGTTTAGAAGCCTAGCAACATACAGACAGATTCCTAAGGCTAGATTTGTAGACGAGATTAGTAGACGCTCAGGCTCTACAAAGATCCATGATCTGAAAGTCTTTTTTACTGCGTTTTCTACTCACACCTTACTTTTTGATATGTGCTAGTAATACAAAAGAGGTTTTATGTTGGGTACCTCTTGCACTTCTGGCATAAACCAAGAAAAATAAGTGACTGTCAGTCCTCAATGACATGTACTACCCAAGATGTCTGATTTTGTCAACTTTAAAGCCAGCACAAGTGGGGGCTGTAGAAATCCTAACTTTTCGGTGCGTGACTGAGTCCTGCAATGGTCACTTCTACCATCTACTTCCAAAAAGAACACCTGCACATAACCATGTAGAGAACCAAAAGCCAGCACTTAAAAAGGATTTATCCTGGGATATGGACTGAGTTCTAGACAAATGAAGAAAAGGAAGAAATAAGAGTGAGATTGGAGTGGGCGGTGGGGCAGTCCTCAGGAGGAGACTTGAGAGAGAATACAGGCTTGGATTGGAAAAATAGAGAAACGCATCCTAGCAGTCGTGAAGGAAGAGGGTGTTAACAGGAACAGCATGATGAAGGGAGGAAAAAACCCCGGTACCTTGGGAAAGCACTAAGGAGACACAAGAATCTCCTTAAAGGAGACCAACATCCACGCTGGACAAACAGGGCGGGGCCAAGTTATGGAAGACCTAGATGGGTAGGTTGAGGATTTTAAACTTAACCTTACTGAAAAATAGGGTTCTACTTTGGTTTAATATCGTACACAATTTGAGAAGATTCTTCTTGCAGATTAATAAGCATAATGTATCGAGATTAAAAGGGCTGGGATTATTGAAGAGAAAAAGAACACCCCAGTACCTTCCAAACACTGCTCCCTGAATACAACAGGCATTTAAGAAATGTGAGATTTTTAAAAATGAACACTCTACAGCACAATATGCACCTTGATACTGCTCCCAAATGAATGTCAAATTAAATTATTTATTAATTAATTATAAATCAAAATAAATTATAAATAAAATTAATTATAAATCAAACGATTTATAAAAAGGTCTGTTAGCTCTTAATATTCATATTTTAAGTTATTACCATAAAGTTTATTATAGGAAAGCTAGCAACATACCCACAAAATTATATATCCATTTGTGCTACTTTTACCGAGAAAGGCAATATTTAACTTTTTTTTCTCGACAGAACTGCTTATGTAGTCTAAATCTAATGAAAATAAATATAATCAGGAAATGTTAAGACAGTATTTTTAGTATTTCTTCCTTAAAATAAATGATACTGCCAAAATGGATGGCTTAGGAAGTTTGCCTTCTTAACCATTATTTGGTATAAAAGAGAGCTGTTGGACGTTTGGAAGTATGATTATCCTTAGGTTTCCTAAGAGTAAAATATAGCAATAATCCTAATAACTATGGGTAATGCGTACCGTGTAAACATGTGACTACCTATTATTACCAGTAACTACAGTTGAAGAAACATTTAAAATGTAGACAAATTAGAAAATCAGGTAATATCACCAAAAAACCCACAAGCAGCTAAAAAATATTTCACAACTAAACCAAACCATTTCCCCCCAGATATTTTTAATTAAGAATTCATCAGTATAAGAACTATATTTGTAGCATGAAAAAAATAGACTATGCAAACTAATATTATAGCAAGATTATATTTCAGTTTATTTAAATATAAAAAACAGTTTGAATTAATCCATACTAAGTATAACCCATCTTATTAATACTTATTTCTTAGAACACAAATAGCTCTTCCTGCTCACTCAAACCATGTTACTATATGTACCAAAAACATACATTTCTTATACATTACACTCTGCTTAAGCTTTTTCATTATGTCACTACCCTTTTTTCCCAGTCAGGGTAAAATTTTATTATTTTTAGAATATTAAGATCAGGTTAACATTTCAATAGGTTAGTATTCTGTATGCAAAAGTTAGGGTCTTATGTACTCTTCACTTACTGAATCTGAAGGAAGTTTAACAGTTTAAAGTATCTAGAGCCTTATATTTGTAAGTATGACTTTTTTTTTTTTAAGTCTTATTTATTTGAGAGAGAGAGAGCGAGCCCACACACAAGCAGGAGTGGGAGGAGACAGAATCTTGACCAGACTCCTTGCTGAGCACAGAGTCCAACACAGGGCTCAATCTGACCACCCTAACTCCATGACCTGAGCCAAAATCAAGAGCTGAATGCTTTGCTTAACTGACTGCGCCACCCAGGCACCCCTGTAAGTATGACTCTCAAATGCTATTTTTAATTTATAAAATATGGCCAGTAGCTAAACTGATGCTACCAAGGCAAAAACATGGCAAAAAACAAGTAGCTATTACTAAAAAGCCCTTAAAAACACAATCACATTTCAAATAACTCCAAGCTGGGGTTATCTGCCAAAATCTTAAATTAAGAAAGAAAGTTAATATTCAAATTAATATATTTATTTTTAACTACATCCATCTGTCCAGAAAATAACCTACACCATTCTAATCCACTGTTTTGCTTGTGGTGCAGCAGTCCTTTTCTTAAGATTATCAAGATAATTTTTTAAATGATGTGAAATCAATCATATACCTCAAGAAATTTTAGAAGTTTACAATTCTCTGGGGGCGCCTAGGTGGCTCAGTGGGTTAAAGCCCCTGCCTTCAGCTCAGGTCACGATCCCAGGGTCCTGGGATCGAGCCCCGCATCGGGCTGTCTGCTCAGCAGGGAGCCTGCTTCTTCTTCTCTCTCTGCCTGCCTCTCTGCCTACTTGTGATCTCTGACTGTCGAATAAATAAATAAAATCTTTTAAAAAAAATTTTAAAAAATTTAAAAAAAATTTACAATTCTCTTAATAAAAATGGAAGGGCCTCACCATAAGATACTCCAAAGAATATCAGATAAATAAGTACTGTTATAGTTCATTACTGTAACTGATATATAAGAAATCCCGTTCATTACAGTAAAAATGTCAAGCAAGCCTTTATGGGTTTATGTGACATGATATAAACTGTAATTGGAATTCTTTATGTGACATGATGTAAACTGTAACAGGAATTCTTTGGAAAGCAAGATGTTCTTTTAGAAACAGCCAAAGAACCCAAGAAAGCAAAAACCTGTAACCAAACTTGCATTTCCCCTGAACCCCCCAAAGAAACCTGCAGCAGGGGACAGAAAAGAAAATGGAAGTTTAAAATAAGGTTTGATGAAAAGAAAATAAAAACGTCATCTGCTTCAGGAAATACAGTGAAGGGGTTGTCGGGGTCTTCTCTAAAGAATGGTTGACTCTGATGGTTTCAAATCAAAACAGAGACCCAATCAGTTGGGCTAGGACAGATGACTTACAAAGCACAGCTACAGCCCCAGACTCGAACATGAGACATTCCTCCTTATGCCTAGTTTCCACTATGAGACTGAAAGGTGGGGGATCCAATTTGTGATAGATCCGAAATCCTTTGCTGAACGCCATTCTCCTTTCTTCAGAGGCAGCCCTGCGAAAACCAAGCAAAGCAAATGAAGCTAACGTTTCCTTCTGCAGCAAGGACTGCAAGGCATCCAGAAGTCCCTCCCCGCCAGGTTTTGATGGGGGGGTGGGGTGGAAAAAAAGGGAGCCCAGGGAGAGAATGGTTTATTCCAAAAGATAAGCCGTCACTTAATTTTACCAAAAGCCGGAGGAAAAGCTACCAATTCTCACCCCAAGGCCACCTAAGGTTTAATCACTCTTAAGTCCACCAACGGTTTGGCTAAGATGAGTTTCCCGTTTACTTCGTGTTTCCCCAAAACGCAAGATTTGTGAGCGTATTTCGTTCGGACTTGTTTATCAGCTTCCTGCTTCTGGATTTGTCACTACGCTGAAAGGGAACAGATTCGGAAACTTCAAGCCGTTCCTTGGCCGGGGAAGGAGAGGAGGTGGGAGGGAAGGTTAACGAGGCTGCTCCAAAGCTCCTTAAGGGGCAGGAGGGAAAGGATTACCCGACACGAACGGCTCTCCCGGGGGCGGCAGAGAAGGGCGAGGGAAGCGGCACAGGTTAACGCTGCCTCCCGCCCAGCCGCAGGCCACCGCCGGCTCGGGGGACGGCAGGCGGGAGCCCGTAAATATGAATGGCCACTCGGGAAGACTCACGACACGGACCCGACCGGGGCTCCTCGGGGGTCCCGGGCAGCCGACCCCCGGGAAAGCGGCTCCTTCCCAGGAGGACGAAGCCGCCCGGCCTCCCAATCCCTCCATTATGCGCCAGAGGCGATGACCCGGCGCTCAAACCGACTTGGTTCCTCTCCCGCGGACAGCCTGACAGCCGCTGTCACCACAGCCCCCCGCCCGACGCAGCGCCCCGCACGACCCGCAGTCTCCTCACAACCCCGCCCGCCCTCCCGAGCCAGGGCTGCCCGCGGTCGCCCCTCACCGTTCCCGCCCAGGCTGCGGCGGGGAGGCTGCTCAGGAAGCGTCCGCCCGCGCGCCCGCGCGCCCGGCTGCCGGTGGGTCTGGCCGCGGCCGCTCCCCGCCCCCCGCCGGCTTGCTCACCTCTTCCTCGGGCTCCTCCTCCTCCTTCTCCCGCAGCCGCCACCGCCACAGCCGCCGGAAACGTCACTTCCGCTCCAGAAGGCCCATCTCTTCCGCATTGCGCCGCGGCCGGGGGCGGAAGGACCGCCCCTCGGGGGAAAAGGCGGGGCTCCAGAAGGCAGGCCCCGCCCACTCCGAGCCTCCCTGCGGGTCCGAAATGGTAGGCTGTTTGCCCGCCTCTCAGCGTAGCGACCTTCGCCTCAGGCGACCGGTCGGCCAGGTCGCAGCTACGGGTCGGACCGCTGGGGAGCCGCGGACGAGGAGGATCGGCCTCCCTGGCCCCCCGCGCGTGGGCTTTTCAGAGCTTACCAACCCTCCCCGTGGGCGCCAGGGGGGGCTCTGGGGAAAAGCTTTGGGGACCGGGTACTGATATGTGCCCGAGATGGGTGTCCGGGTCACCCCCTGCCGCCCCCCGCGACCTGAGGCGCGTGGGGGGGGGCTCGGGACCGCCGTGAGCACGCCCGGCCGACGGGGCGGTGCCCGGAGAGCTGTCCATGGTGTCTGCCCGCAATCAGCGCCCAGGTCCTGGCCGGAGCATCTGCGTGGGCAGCACGAGAAAAACGAATGCCCGCTTTGGAGCGACTCCCTCGGCTGCCTCTTCCTCTGGAGTGTTCCAGATCTCTCAGGAGCACTACAGGAAGGAGCGCTCTGCGGCACGTACGGGGGACGATCGGAAGTCACCAACCGGACCTCCAGACCGAGCTGAAACAGGGCTGAACCGCGGCGGCTGTGGCGGGCCCTGCATGGCGAATAGCTTCCCTCAGCGTGGAATTGAACCTAAAGGCGCCCGAGCCTCTCATCTTCTCATTTTTCGACCAGTCATGCCACGTGGCTCATACTCGTGTGTCCCACGGCCTTCTCGTTCTCTTTCCACTTCATAGACCTAAATACGGGAATGCAGTCAAAGCCAAGAGGCCACAAGGAACTGAAATCCTGAAGAAACTGTTTCTGCTTGCCTTCGTTTTTTCTTTACCTCTTCCTCTTCTTGCTTTTATTTGAGCAGCGAAAGCAGAATTTAAGTTTGTTGTATTGCACAAACTCATTTCCCCCTCTGGGCCCTGTCATGTGGCTTGATAGAACATTTCTTCACCCATTTTAGAGAAGCTGGACCCACCCGGGTTTCAGGACTACTAAAGCAGCTATCATTCCCTAGAAGAGAGATCTTTTCTTTTCTAGAAGGAGATATGCAAAGACACATCGAGTTCTGAGAACTGGAGAGGATTTCTCATTTAGTACTATTTACTTGGAAAAAGGTTTTGCTCTTAATAGTGCTTACTGACAGGAGCCTCAGAATTAAACTTATATTAAGAGTCTCTGCTGGGCTGTGGTTGCTTCCCCCCTCCCCCCCACCCCCCACAAAAAAATCCATTTCCATTAGAGATTGCATTCAACAGAGGAAGTAAATGGGAGTGGGTGGGAATGGAAATTTTCTTATTTGCCTACTCAGTTATGATGCCTCTCTAGCCCTGAAGGAATGCCAGATGTATGCACCAGAAAAACATATGGAAGGATATTGCTGCAGGAGGGATGTTGATATTATTGAATACTTTGCTTGGGAGTTGTTGTTTTTTATGTCAGCTGAGACCCAGGAAAGATAAATTGTTAAAAATTACTCAGTTTCAAGTGGAATTGGAACCTGAAACCAAACTTGCCCACCCCTAACCCAAGATCACTTCCACCATGCCTGTCTGAGGCCACAACGGGGGAAACCCCTCCTTCTGAGAGGGTCAATTATGCGTGTTGGGCTCTTCTAGAAGGAGGTGCTCTCCCTGTTTCTGCTTTCCTTTGATTTTGAACTAAGGAGATTAAGGTCAAGTTTTCTTGGTTCTGGGTTTGAATTGCTGTTTCTTTCTTCAGAATCAACTGGAGGGGAAAGGGGTTTTGGTAAGCAGGACTCTTATTCCTAGAGCTGTCTGAAGGCCAGGACTTTTCCAAATCCTTTCAAAATATATCATTTTAGTCATGAAATAAGCACATGCCCTGGGGTTGAAAATAAGGGTCATTTTACTAGTGACTTTTATAAAATGTTATTCCTTCTTTTTCTTGTCCCTCTTTACTGATTATACTTGTTATGGCATATGAAAGTAGCTGGACAAATTTTCATCAGATTTGAAGAGTGTGGGGAGGGGTGGTGGCTGACTTAAAATACATTTTTTTTAAGATTTTATTTATTTAACAGAGAGAGAGATCACAAGTAGGCAGAGAGAGGGGGAAGTAGGCTCCCCGCTGAGCAGAGAGCCCGATGCAGGGCTGGATCCCAGGACCCTGAGATCATGACCCGAGCTGAAGGCAGAGGCTTAACCCACTGAGCCACCCAGGTGCCCCTGACTTAAAATACATGTTAAGTGGCACACACAAACTTCTGAGGTCTTAAGGGCCCACAGAGATGAGCTGACACCTTCTTGACCCTTGAAAATGAGCAATGAGGCGCGTGGTTGGCTGAAAAAAATAGTACATTGTAATCCCTAGACCATGTGAATGTTAATTTATAGGAAAACAAGTCTTTGCTGATGAGACTGAGTTAAGGATTTTTGAGATTATTTTGCACTACCTGGGTAGGCCCTAAATGCAATCACAACTGTCCTTATAGGGCAGCAGAGAGAAATTAGATACACACACACACACAAACACACACACACACACAGAGGCAATGTGAAGACAGGAGGAGAGACTACAGCAGTCTAGCCACCAGCCAAAGGATGTCAGCACCCGCCTCTAGAAGCCACCAGAGCAGGAAGGATTCTTCCCTAGGGCATCTGGAGGAACATGGCCTTGCCACCACCTTGATTTTGAACTTCTGGATTCCAGAACTGTGAGAAAATTTCTATTGTTCGAAATTATCCAGTTTGTGATAATTTGTTACAACAGTCACAATCAATACAAGTCTATGTGTCTTCCCATCAGGAGAGAAACTGAGATTAGCAAAAATCCCAGATAGATGATTCAGATATGAGCTTCATTAGCTTCAACAAATTGAAGGCAAACACCTGGAGTCTTAAATGTTGATTTTTAACCAAATTCTTTCTCCTACTGGCAATTCTCTGTATGTTAAAATATGCACTCACCTTTCCTATAAGTCAAAAATACTCATATAGGGGGGCGCCTGGGTGGCTCAGTGGGTTAAGCCACTTTCTTTAGCTCAGGTCATGATCTCAGAGTCCTGGGATTGAGGCCCACATGGAATTCTCTGCTCAGCGGGGAGCCTGCTTCCCCCCCTCTCTCTGCCTGCCTCTCTGCTTACTTGTGATCTCTCTCTGTCAAATAAATAAATGAAATCTTTTAAAAAATATATAAGGAATATAAATGGCTCAATCTAATAGCATGTCCCCAGTATACTATAGGGTTTATGTAGAAATGACTGATTATCCCAATAACATTTTTTAAAACTATACCATCGTTACATGACTAGGAATTTTGAGATGTCCAAAATGTGAATTAGTAGTAGGGTCCACATTTCCTTATAGCCTGAATTTTATCAAAAACACTAGAAAATTGGGACGCCTGGGTGGCTCAGTTGGTTAAGCGCTGCCTTCGGCTCAGGTCATGATTCCGGCGTCCTGGGATCAGGTCCCGTATCGGGCTCCTTGCTCGGCAGGGAGCCTGCTTCTCCCTCTGCCTCTGCCTGCCACTCTGTCTGCCTGTGCTCGCTCTCTCTCTCCCCCCCTCTCTCTGACAAATAAATAAATTAAAAAACAAACAAACAAACAAACAAAAACACTAGAAAATGTTTGGCAAACTTGGGGAACATTAACAGCCCAATCAAGTTACCTTTAACAGGCTCTTGTTCAGTTACATAGACTAGAGCTACATCAGGATCTGCAGAGAGCTATTAGTATATAGAAAGGGATGGTTTTTGAGAGGCAACACAACAGTAGGTTCCAAAATAGCATTAGCTATTTGCTTTGAATACGTTTGTAGTAATCAGTGAAGAATGTTTTAAACTAGAAAAAATGGAAACCTTGTAATTAGAAAATATAGTCAGCTTGAGAGCAGAACCACTGTGAAAATAAAATCAAACGAAAACTTCAAAGACTGAAAAAACTGCTCACACATACCATAGGTAAGGACGTTACCCCTGTGATGATCAGGGAAATTAACAGACCAACTCAAGGAATCTCAAGTGAAGGGGGTTGTTTTAATGCCACCCAAGGATTCTCATGGAAACCAAAAGACCTGAGCAATAGCGGGGCTCAGCCTCACTGAGATGAGAGGTGGAGGGTGTTCACTCGTCAACCTAGCTCTTTGTCCCTAAGCAGCAGGTGTCTCCGGAATTTCCACACCTAAGGCTACATGGGAAAAAGGTAAGTTTCATGGGCAAAGTGGTTTTGCAAAGTATCTTAAAATGGCTTCTACAGGATTTGTCAAAACTTTCACCTTTCCCCATGTTTTTTGAATCATCAAGCACAGGATATAAAATCTGTGTTTCTGAAGATTTTTTAAGTAAAAGCCCCCAAACTAAGGACCACAGTATATCTTCCTAGAAATGCTGTACTAGGCCTTCTTGTTGAGCTAGATGATTGTAACATCCAAGCCCCTGCTGGAGTCAGGTCTGCCAGGGCTAGAGGAAAGCCAGTATAAAATTACTGGGGCCTGGAGTTCCGGAAGCAGACCAGGGACCAGTCAACATTGCACATCAAAATCAATTTCATAGAACAATTTTTAGCTTGTCTGCCTTTGCCAGTAGTCTGAAGCCATGCTCAACAACTGTGAACCCACTATTCGTACACTTTGGAGTATAGTCTCCAAAGCATCTTGGACAATAACAGCCTTATCAAAGCATAAGGCCTCCCAAACATTCAGAGACATTACATCGTTCTCGCTACACGCAGAAGTTCTGATGTTTTAACTATTGTTTTCATTTACTTGAAACGACAGACCAAAATCTTGTTATAATTGGTGAATGGTGAGTCCCTTTACTATATGACATTACCTTGCTAGAGATGGATTCTTGTAACAACACAGAACCACTACAATGTAGCAGCCTACAACATTGCATTTTGCAGCTCTATATCTGACCATTTTTAGAAGGCTTTCATGGTTTCAAAGGAAATTAGCATTTTTAAAATTTAAATTCAATTAATTAGCATATTGTGTATTATTAGTTTCAGAGGTAGAGTTCAGTGATTCATGAGTTGTATAGAACACCCAGTGCTCATTACATCACGTGCCCTCCTTAATGCCCAATCACCCGGCTACCGCATCCCCTGCACCCAGAAATTAGCATTTAAAACAAAATGAGGCACTTGTCAAAACTCATGGAACTGTACGCACTTAAATTTAAGAGGGTTAACTTTACTGTTTATAATTTATGCCTCAATAAACATGGTTTTACATTTTAGCATCCTCTCAGGAGGAAAGTGCTCACTGTGAGGTTGTGTAATCTGGGGGCCAGTTCCAAGTGATGATGTTATCATCACCACAGGCAACTATGACTCAAGTCAACTGAAGCCCTCTGGAGATGACGAGGAACATACTGGAGAGATTAGAAGTTGGTATGGTAGACCTGAAACTGCCCCTCCCCAATCTGCCACAAGGAGACCCTGGGCACCGATGACTGAGTACGGTGGGAAGACCAAGGCCAGCTCCTGGAGATCTAAACTCAGAACTGCAACTCTGGGTTGAGGAGTTCCCATCAGCCTTGCTGAGCTTTCTTAGTCTTGCATCTGAGACTTTAATTCTTCCCATGCCTGCTTCCTGATCTCGCAGTTCTCCAGCTCTCCCGGCCTCCTCCAGTGACTTGGCCTTTCCCCATCAATGATCTGCGGTATTCTCTAATGCTATCTCATCAACTGCTCCATGGAGGACTGGAACTCCTGGGTATGTCTCCTCCTGCTCCCTGCTTTGGCTAAGGGCTGTTCTCTGGGACGTTATCTGGTGGACACTCCAGCCTGTTGCACAGGCTAAGAGAGAGCCCTCGGGCAGAGCTGCGGGTGCCTGCAGGACCCCAGCGGGTCTGCAGGGACATGGGTGGGGCTCCACCAGCACAGGCTATAATGTCGCCAGCAGTCTTTGTAACTGTGGTTTATATTGCCTCAATAAAATAGCTTTCCTTTTCAAAAACTCCTCTCACCTACTTTGGAGTTAATTCAGAAGACTGATCTAAAAGGAAAAACTGAAGACGCAAACTTTTAGCTTTATTAAAATGTCACACCGCCTATCTTTTGCCAATTCCCTCCATAAGAAAGGATATGCTGTGGCTATTTCAGGAACAAAACTTCTTCCAGCTGAGATAGAAGAGCTACTTGTTTTATGCACACATCTATGCTGAATTCACCTTCCATCAAGGTCCCTGTGTGGTATTCAAACCCATGCCTGAAACCAAAACAGCCTGAGGGATTGCACAGGATAAAGTCTCCAAGCTTACTGCAGAAGTCCTTAAACGTAGACACAGGAAAAATCACCAGTCGAACGGGCTTGGAAACACAAATTTAAGGCACACATGTTGCTTGTGTCCTCTGTATACATGTTTATATGTTCTTATTCTGTTGACGTTCTCATTTGAATTCTATTTAGTAGGCCACTATTGTGTAACAGAATGAGTATGTAGTGATAAGGGAAGTTCCTAGAATAAAGATAACACTGACTAAGCACTTAAAAGTGCATGACACACAGACACACACCATTATAAATATTATTTGACCTGGCCAAGGGTACGCACGCTACTAGTCTATGTTAGAGTCATATGAAATGCTCTAAAATCAGTCACCAGCAAAATACAACAAAGGATCTATTTAAAAATTAATTTAATGCTTGGCTAAAGCTTAATTACATATATAATTATCAAACAATAGTCCTTAATTTCCAAAAAGTTCCTCTTTTGAAAATCACAGAATCAGAAAGCATAAACTTTAAAACAAGTTCTCTGAATATTTACAACATGGTATAAACATTATAGAAGACCAAGGATATTAAATTGCCTGGGTGTAGCTAATCAGCAAGGCATATTCTTTATTGCATATATAACTCACATATGTGGGATTTTAAATAAAATGACAGACTACTAAAATTCAAATGCATGTATTTTTGTAAGCTGGTCAGGGGGTAAGATCATGAGACAGGACAGTCAGCCCAAAACCATGCAGTGAGGTTTGTGGGGCTCTTATTTCCCAAAGTTAAACTTCCATGTTCTCCTCCAAAACCTATGTTGCATATATTATTTAGAGTTCATTTTCAACCCATATTTGACCGTAACGCTGATTCAAGGAAGAAAGTTTCCATTCACCCAATGACTAAGTCCACACTCAACTCTCAATTTTAAGGCAGCAAAGCTACAGTGATAGCAACTGCTAACCGAAAGGTGATGAACACTTAGTCACTTGCCAGCCCTTTTGTTGCAACAGTGTAGTAATTTCCCTAAGACAATTTGCTACTGAATAATTTTCTGCTGTGAAAAGGCTTACTCTGTAGAAAAACACCACAAATTTCCAGTGTGAAAGTTAACTCCATGGTGGTATAAATATATATATGCATAATTACACAATTTACACTGCACACATCGTTTACAGAGAACAATGAACTGAGAGGGTTAATCTGAATGACCATATAAAATAGTTCTGTAAACAGAGTATGACAGGCAGTAAGGAAAACATGAATAGGCTTCCTAGAAATAATGTAAATTCCATTCATTCCAAAGAAATTGCATTTAAGGACACGGTAATGAATATTAATAATGTTCTTTGTATTAAAACAAGAATCAGTATTTTACAGTTTAAGAAACTTTACATATATACAAAATTTATACACTGGGAATGGTATTAAAGCAAACAGGGTCTACTTTCCTTCAATCAAAGACTTAAATTCTTTCACATTGTGGTCACTTGCAACTGACATAGCATGATCCAGAGCACGAACACTTGCAAGGAGTTTTACTATCTGTTTTATGTTTTCCCTAAAAAAAGAAAAAAAAATGGCAACATCTTATTAATTAATACAAAAGCCTTCAAAGGAAAATTTGTTACTGACTTTATGGCCACTTCTGAGGTTTGCAATCAATTTTTTCGAGCATACATTTTTAAAGACAGGTAAGCAAGCCATAGCACATAAAGAAATAAAATAAATTTATCCATATAAAACAAGACTTGTATATGTTTAAATGACTAGCCTGGAGACCAAGTATCCACTTTCCAAAATATAAACACCCCAAAATTTCATTCAATGATTTCCATTGGTATCTAGAAAGAAACGAAACCAGTCTATTGCTGAATTCCTTTAGAGCCCTGCCTCCCATTCCCTCCCAAACCAGAGTCCCAGGTCTTTCAGAACATATCTAGAACACAAATGTGTTTGTGTGTTTCACCCCCAATCTAGCATCATCTCCACTCTTCCTAAATTCACTAAGAAAGCATAAGCTGGCTTCCTCTGTCACCCTAGCCAGCTGTCACTCTGAATAGGCCTCAAATTTCAGCATATATCGAAATTACCTAGAGGGTTGGTGAAACACAGATCACCAGGCCCTACCTGCAGAGTTCAAATTCAGTAGGTCTGGGGTGGGGCCAGAGAATCTGCATTTCTAACAAAGCTCCCAGGTGATGCTGACTGTTTCAGGGGCGCCTGAGTGGCTCAACTGGTTAAGCGTCTGCCTTCAGCTCAGGTCGTGATCCCAGGGATCCTGGGATCAAGCCCCACATTCCCCCTCTCCCTCTACCACTCCCCATGCTTGTGCTCTGTCAACTAAATAAATAAAATCTTAAAAAAAAAAAAAAAAAAGAATGACTGTTTTAACAGTTGGAACCGTGGTGAGAAACAGCATACAATGTGACATTATTAGCTGTCTCTTCTCTGCAAAACTGTAAAACTGTAGCAAGCAGCTTTTGGGGAAGGATTATATTTGTAAAACTTTGTAACCCACAGGGAACCTACTTTATGGGCTCTGCACACAGCAGATGCTTATCATAGGTGCTGAATTTCTTTTCTGTAGAAAAGTGAATCCCCTTTGTCGATATTTAACTTCTCAACAAAAACAGTTAAGTATATATAAATCAAAATGACCCATGCTAAGGACGAAATTAAAATATAAATCAAAATTCACCTGACAAAAGTATTTTACCACTAAAAATTTTTACTATCTACTTGGTTTTAACTTTATTTTAAGAGGTAGCAAATTTTCTCAAGAAAATAAGGTTTTGTATAGAAGGGAAATGAGGGAAAAGAAAGACGTTTTGTTAGAGGAGTATAACTAAGGGTGTATATTCTAAAAATGAAAACTCTGACATTAGGAAGAATATATTATGTGAAACTTAAAAAAAAAAAAGAATGATGGTTCATTTATTCATTCCTTCCTTGCAACCCCTGGTAAGATGGATGTACAAGCTGCTCCCCAAAAATTATATGAGTGATGACCTTTAGTATATGATACGGACAAAGGAAAACTCCACACAGAGCACAGATGTCCCAAAACTGGCATATAACCTTTAATAATACTTAAGTTTCAGTGACCAGCTTTTTGAGGGTTTCCATCTGTATCATGAACCTCCAGAGATTAAGATACATGACACTCTAAGAGCCTGAAATCTCCCCCAATTCTTCAAGGGAGGGGACCCAGAAAAACCACGGTGCATTCATTTGCTTTAGAACTGGTGCTTCTCAGAAGTCCTTCCTAATACCTTCATAAATAATACACTGAAAAAAAGATTAGGTAAAACTGAAAAAAGAAAAAAACCATGGTTCTTTTTGGTGGGTTTACCAATACCAAATCAGTGCACAATTTTAGTAAAATATAAACATGACTCTAAGACATTTTAATAATACTAAGTGTGACAAAAATTAAAGACTCTAGATCACCATTTCATTGAACAATCACAAAAGATTACCTCGCATTTCTTTTTTCCACATCAGAACACCCGATGCTGTTTCTATAGACTGTATCAGCTAAGTGTACAAGGTACCGGCAGAAGTTTTCTAACTGAGAAATGGTTCTTTCTCCTTTCAGGTTCATGAACCACTGCTTCGGGAAACAACTGATTACCTATGAAGAAGAAAGACATAAGATAAAACAATTAAAACAAAATAAAGTATCTAAAAGCTGAGCCTAAATAACGAGGATAATGTTTGTAACTAGAAGGTCTGCTATTGAACTATATATAACCAATTGCTTTGACGGGATATTCTTTTAGACCTGACTTTCCATATTAGCTATGCAAATATACCTGAATATATCTGTATTTTTAACTTCAACAGATAGGTACTCAACACAAAGATAAATAACCTTCAATATTTAAGTAAATTAGGGACATAAAATTGATAACCAAATGCTTCATTTTCCTGTATTCCAGGAAGCCCTAAAGGAACTGAATTGTCCTTTTATCAGCAGCTTTTGATATAAAAACATGTGCAGCATAAATATCACACTGTAGCCCCTCCCCATCCCCAACAATTTAGTAAGGAGGCACCCATACTGGCCCCGAGTGGGGTCAGAGAGCACTGCACCAGGGGAGCAGTGTAGGGCAAGAACAGGGCACAGTGTTGGTACAAAATCCAAGCTAGCTGAGGCTGACCGCACCTGGGCGAGGGCAGGGTGCTAGCAGGATTCAGTCAAGTGGGCAGAGAAGGCTCCCCACTAAAGAACCCAGGCATGCTTGGAGAAATGACTGATTCCTGGGCTGGGGCCAACCAAGCAGATGAGCCTGGAACATCATGCGCCAGAAAGCAAGAAAGTGCTCCCCCCGAAACGAGATGATACGTTACAAGGTCACAGAGGTCAATCGGAAGGGAATCAAATGAAATCTGGGACAGTTCCTGCCAAAGATGCAGAATCTGAATCCAATCATGAAAATATCCAACAAACCCAAACTGAGGGACACTTTGCAAAATATTCAGCCCATCATCTTCAGACGTGTCAAGGTTTTATAAAGGTCAAGAAAAGACAAAAACTCTTCCAGATTAAAGGAGACTAAGGAAGACATGACAATTAAATGCCAAGAATGATCTGGGAACTTCTTTTGCCAAGGATTTGATATTATTGACATAACTGACAAAACCCGAAGGGTCTCAAAGCTTAGGTGTCATTAACAGATCAACGATGTTGATGGTTACATTGTAATTATGTGTAAGAACAACCATGTATATATGAACAGACATAAAAGTATTTGGGGCAGAGGAGTATCATGTTAGAAAATTACTTTGACATGGCTGAGAGGAAAAAAACTTTGTATTGAACTTGCAAATTTTCTTTAATTTTATAATTGTTTCAAAAATTTTTTTTAAAAAGAGAAATTAGGAGTCCCTGGCTGGACCTCTTGAGAACAGATGACTCTTGATTTAAGGGTGGTAGGTTCAAACCCCACGTTGGATACAGAGATCACTTAAGAATAAGATCTTTGGGGCGCCTGAGTGGCTCAGTGAGTTAAAGCCTCTGCCTTCGGCTCAGGTCATGATCTCAGGGTCCTAGGATCAAGCCCCACATCAGGCTCTCTGCTCAGTAGGGAGCCTGCTTCCTCCTCTCTCTCTGCCTGCCTCTCTGCCTACTTGTGATCTCTGTCTCTGTCAAATAAATAAATAAAATCTTTAAAAAAGAAAAAAAGAGTAAGGTCTTTAAAAAAAATAATAGTAATAAAAAAGATGAAACTCTGTAATTCCCATAAAGTAGAAAACAAAATAAAATTAAAAAAAAATTTTTTTAAGATTTTATTTATTTGATAGAGAGAGATCACAAGTAGACAGAGAGGCAGGCAGAGAGAGGGGAGGAAGCAGGCTCCCCGCCAGGCAGAGAGCCTGATGTGAGGCTCGATTCCAGGACGCTGGGACCATGACCTGAGCCGAAGGCAGAGGCTTTAACCCACTGAGCCACCCAGGCGCCCCAAAATTAAAATTTTTAAATTTTTAAATTTCTTAAATGAGAAAGAGACTATACATCCAACTATTAAAAACTTATTATTCTAAAATTACAACTTTTATTACTACCTGCCAAAATAATGATATAACAGATATACAAAAGGACAGATACAAATGTTGCAGTACACATTTTTATGTAAAAAATGCTGAGGGGGTTCAGAACTACCTGGGAAACAAACTGTCAACATTACACCAAGGTCCATAATCAAAGGACTTTTCATAAAATTCTAAAATCTCTCTTCTAACAAAGGAAACAATTCATTTTAATTTCCATGCTTTAAAAATTATAATACATGTCACTTAACTCACATTTTGGGCTTTTTTGATGCTGTCATCTCCATATTCTGAATTCTGAAAAGCCATGAGAATGTATCTATTTAATAAACCATCTATTGACAATTCTTGAAGAGTTTTATTCGAGAAAATGCCATACCACTGAAGAAAATTCCCTAATAGCTAGAAAGAGAAAAGAAAATTATTCTCCCTCAGATTGAGATATAACTGACACATAACATTATATAAGGTATACAATATAATGATTTGATCTAAGTATATATTGTGAAATCATCACCACAGTAAGGTTAGTATCCCTCACCTATTTTTTTCCCTTGTGATGAGAATTTTTAAGATCTATTCTCTCAGCAGCTTTAAATATACAACACATTATTACTACCTACAGTCACTATGTTGTACATTACACACACACAGAATTACTTTACCTTGTAACTGGAAGTCTATACTTTTTGACCCCTTTCACCTAATCCCCAACCCTGGACTCTCCACTTCTGGCAACCACACATCAGACCTGTTTCTAGAAGGCATTGTGAAGCAACTAAATGAAGTCAAAGAAAACAGTTACAGAGTAAAACACCTTATGAAATACAGTGGACCATGTTTTGCCAAAGTACTAACGGTTTTAAAGGGTCCAAAAGTTGCCTCAAATGACTGAGGATATGAATTTTAAACTTTAATTAATTAAGGTTAACTAAGACATAAATAGCCACACAGGGCTATGGCTACTTTATAGGCCAGTACAAAAACACAACATCTTCCATTGTGATACCAAGTACTACTGGGCAAGCGCTGATCCTTCGAAAAATGTTCTTCATTCAAAATCATGGTTAAGTGAGTCCTACAACCATCCACAAGAAGATGGAATTCTCTTTTTGACTACAACACGGCATGTTTACCAGATCTCACAAACCTGAACTGAGCTATGTCACTTCAATGGCTCAAGCTCAACACATGCAAAATAGAAGCCAGTATTATAAAATGGGAGTTCCCACCCCCATCCCACCATAAAAATTCCCAAGTTTCTCAGTATTTCTCAGTTCAGTACATGTTAACATTATCCAATCAACCAATTGGGTCAGAAGTTTGGATGTCATTCTTCACCTCTCCCTCAAGTTGTCTGACCACTTCCATCCACTGTGGTCATTTCTCTCAGACCCTGTTGCCACCTCCTAATCCAAGTTGCCATCATCACCTTCTGGACCTCACAGTTCCTCAATGATCATGAGCATTAGCTCTGGAGGAGTCTTTTTCAAGCAGGGTTCTGAGAGAAATTAAACCTACAGAAAAGAATGTGAGTGACTCCTTACCTAATTTTCCCAAAGATGGTACATAGCAAGTACCATTCTAGATGCAGGGAAAAGAGAATTCATTACACTCAGTGGAGGACTTGGGGCATTAGGTATTGATTATTTCACAGACCCCAGCTGAGAAGATCTCATCAGTCAGACTGACCTCAATTAGACTCCCATTTCTACACTGAACAAAGGAATGACTCTGGGCTGGTTATTCTGTGCCTGCTGTCCCAGGAGTAGAGTGAAAATAACAGTGTCTAGTTATAGGCTACTGTGACAACTCAACAAGATAAACAATAAAGGGTGTGGCACAGTGCTTGGCACAAGGTACATTCATAATAAATTTTCACTGCTTTGATCCATTATCCACACAACAGCCAGAGTAATCTTGAAAATGGCAATTTGTGAATGCCCCTTTCATGACCAATACTAATTTTTAAGAAAGGTACACAAGCAATTCAATACAGACAGCCTTAGCATTATTTATAATAGCCAAATTATGGAAGCAGTCAACTGTCCACAGATTGATGAGTAGATAAAGAAGATCTGGTTGTGTATCCACACCCCACCCCCAGAATATTATTCAGCCATCATTAAGAATGAAATCTTGCCATTTGCAACATGGATAGAGCTATAGAATATAATACTAAGTGAAATTAAGTCAGCCAGAGAAAGACAAATACGATTTTACTCATGTGGAATTCAGGAAAACAAGAAAAAAAAAAAAAAAGAGAGAGAGAGAAACAAACCAAGAAACAGACTCAGGGGGCGCCTGGGTGGCTCAGTGGGTTAAGCCTCTGCTTTCGGCTCAGGTCATGGTCTCAGGGTCCTGGGATCGAGCCCCACATCAGTCTCTCTGCTCAGTGGGGAGCCTGCTTCCCCCCCTCTCTCTGCCTGCCTCTCTGCCTACTTGTGATCTCTCTCTCTCTCTGTCAAATAAATAAATAAAATCTTAAAAAAAAAAAAAAAAAAAAAAGAAACAGACTCAGCTATAGAGAACAAACTGATGGTCCCCAGAGGGAAGGCTGGGGAGAGCGGGGTGATGAGTGAAACAGGTGATGGGAATTAAGGATTAAGGAGTGCATATATCATGATGAGCACTGAGTAATGCACAGAATGGCTGAACCACTATACTGTACACCTGAAACTAATACAATGCTGTACACGTCAACTATACTGGAATTAAAATAAAAATTTTAAAAATTAAAAAAAAGATGGCCTTTTCAATAGACAGTTCTGGAACAAATGAAGTTCAATCCAGGCCCCTTACCTTAGGTAGAAATTAACTCAAAATGGATCATGGACCTGAAACTATGAACTATCTACATGAAAGGATAGGAGAAAAACTTTGGTCTTGTGTTAGGCAAAGATTTCTTAGGTATGACACCCAAAGCACAACCCATGACAGGAAGAAGTGATATACTGGACACCATCAACATGAAGAACTTCTGCACTATGGGAATGAAGACAAGCCGCACAGGAGAAAAGCAAAACTCTACAAGTCATACACCTGATATGAAGAATTTGTATCCAGAATACAGAACTCAAAGCTCAGTAAGACGATTTTTAAAAATGCAAGATTTGGGCAGCTGGGTGGCGCAGTCGGTTAAGGGTCTGCCTTCAGCTAAGGTCATGCATGATCCTAGGATCCCTGAGACTGGCTCCCTGCTCAGGGACAGGGAGTCTGTTTCTTCCTCTCTCTCTCTGCCCCTCCCCCTGCTCTGTCTCGCAAATAAATAAATCTTTAAAAAAAAATGCAAAAGATTTGAACATATACTTCACTGGAGAACATATACATATAGCAAATAAACACATGAAAACATGCTCAACATCGTCAGTCATTTAGAGAAACACAAATTAAGACTAACAAGACCACTACACACCTAGTAGAATGACTTCAAACAAACAAACAAACAAACAAAAAATCACTCCAAAACTGACAATACCAAGTGTGGTATGTGGTGAAAATGAGGTATAATTAGATAACATTAATATATTGTCGATATGAAAACCAGCTTTGAGCCAGTATTTACCCAACTGAAATGTAAACTCATACACCCAGAAAAGGCCACTATGCAAATGCTTACAGCAGCTTTAATTCATAATCACTCCAAACTGGAAAAAATCCAATATTCCTCAATTGGGGAAAGGATTAAAAAAAAATATAGCAACTTGCGGCATCATCTACCTTGCAAAGGAATACTACTCAGCAGTAAAAGAGATTAACCACCAGTAACAGATGACAACACTGATAAATTTCAAAAAATTATGTTAAGTGAATGAAGCCAGACTAAATAATTCCATTCATAAGACACCTTTACAAAGAAAACCACAGGACAAGAAAAAGGGGTGGCCATGGTACAGCGGTGGGCTTGACTACAAAGGGATATGGGAATTTGGGAGATGGGAGATGGGAGATGGAATCTGAGAGATGCATCCTGATCTGGGCAGTGAACACAGGTCTGTATGTAAATTACAGCTCCAATACCATCTGGGAAACTCATCTCCTCCCCAAGTCCAGCCATCTTGGACTTTTCTCAGTTTGTCTAGTGTATGCTGCTCTTCCTAACCTCAGGGACAGCCTACTCACTCTTCTGGTCTAATAATCCAAATAGCACTTCCTTGGGGTAGTCGGGGATCTTCTGTGACTCACCAGTCAAGGTCTCTGTGCCCTTATTCTATGTTTGGATTCTACCTTGAATTACTCCTTTCAGGATTCACCACACCTGAGATAATACTGACTTGCTGCCTACTATGCTGGATTATAAACTCCATGAAGGCTCCACTTGTCATACTCAACGCTATATCCCCAACCTAGAAAAGTAACTGGTATTCTACTCGCTGAATAAAGAACTGTGGCTTAGCAAGGCATTTTGCTGGCTAGTTTGGACCTTGCTTTGGAACTCAATATATTTTCTTGTGTGGAAACATCACACCTGAATAAACTTTTGGAATAAAATTAGTTTGTAAAATGGAGTTTGTATACACACGTCAATCTAAGCCTACAGATTTTCTTAAAGAGCAAAATGATTTTCTTAAAGAACAAAAAATATCTGAGTCAAACAAAATCTGAAGTCTTTTAAATGGCCTAGAGACACATACCTTAACTGAAGACCAAAACTGCCGTTGAAAAAACAAGTAAGGCCCAGAATTTTTATTTTCCAAGACACTAAGAGAAAAAGAGAAACATGAGCAAACACTTCATATGTTAAGTGCCATCTGATTCCTGGAAAAGATTTCTACAAGTAAAATAGCTGAACAAAAGAAATTAAGTAATTAAGTAATTCTTCAAATTTTCAAGTAATTATATTCCAGAAGACAGGTTTTAAAAGAAAATGGAAATTTACTGAGACACAAAGGGAGAACAAAGAGCATTATTTGCTTTAGTCTGCTTAACGGAACAATTTTTCCACTGAGCTAATCTCTTTGGGTTACAGGTTTACGCTAAATAGGTATGGTTTGTATTTCGAGCTACCTTTAGTTTCTCTAGAACTTAAGAAGCCTTCTCTGGAAGATAATGGAAAATATTATCATCTTTAACATTCTGAGAGTTACTTACTTTTTGGGATATAAGGGCATGAAAACATCGTCATCTAAAGTTCTCCTCATTCTTAATAAAAGTGCTTTTAGGTACACCTAAAGAATTAAGAACAGAGCACACTTAAATAAGAGTTATGATAAAACTTAAATTTTAGGGGCGCTTGGGCGGCTCAGTGGGCTAAAGCCTCTGCCTTCGGCTAGGGTCAGGATCCCAGGGTCCTGGGATCGAGCCCCGCATCGGACGCTCTGCTCAGCGGGGAGCCTGCTTCCTCCTCTCTCTCTCTCTGCCTGCCTCTCTGCCTACTTGTAATCTCTGCCTGTCAAATAAATAAATAAAATCTTAAAAAAAAAAACCCACAAATTTTAATCTAAATTAGTATTCAATTGCAAGTCAACAGTCTTCTACTTTTTTTCACCTTCCTTACTTGAAGGCATTAAGGTCTTTAATACTCACTACCCCCAGTTCAGCCCTCAACTACCAGGCACTGAATCCACTTAGAAATCTGTGAACCCTTCAGGCTACTATATATCACTAAGAGTTAAAATCAAACACATAATCTTCTTCTCAAAAGGAGGCCAGTGAAAATGATAATGGACAGCACCTTTTCCAGGGTGCCTGGATGGCTTAGTCAGTTAAGAGACTGACTTTAGCTCAGGTCATGATCTCTCTCTGAGCCCTGGGATCGAGTCCTATATTGGGCTCCTTGCTCAGTGGAGAGCCTGCTTCTCCCTCTCCCTTTTCAGCCCTCACTCAAGCCTCTCTGTCTCTTTCTTTCAAATAAATAAATGAAATCTTTAAAAAAAAAGAAAAAAAAAGAGCACCCTTTCTGTGTTTAAATTGCTTACTTAAGAATACTGGGAGGGATAGCAACAATCTGGTGTTTGAAAACTAATTGTTTTTTAAGATTTTATTTATTTGACAGACAGAGATCACAAGTAAGCAAAGAGGCAGGCACAGAGAGAGGAGGAAGCAGTCTCTCTGGTGAGCAGAGAGCCCGATGCGGGGCTTGATCCCAGTACCCTGGGATCATGACCTGAGCTGAAGGCAGAGGTTTTAACCCACTGAGCCACCCAGGCGCCCCAGAAAACTAGTTGTTTTATACGTTATTCAAATGTTTTAACAGTTAAATCATCAACGGTTACCCATTCTAGTAGTTTTACATTTTTCTTTTTCCAAAAAAACCCTCCAAAACATTTTTTTTTTTTAAAGATTTTATTTATTTGACAGACAGAGATCACAAGCAGGGAGAGAGGCAGGCAGAGAGAGAAGGAAGCAGGCTGAGCAGAGTCCTATGCGGGGCTCGATCCCAGGACCAAGATCATGACCCAAGCTGAAGACAGAGGCTTTAATCCACTGAGCCACCCAGGCGCCTCTCCAAAACAGTTCTTAAAGGGATTTCTGATTAGTGGGAAGCGGGGAAGTGAGAAGAATGAGAGGCTACCTGGAGTAACGACATCGCCTTCCCAGAGAGAGTTGAAAATTAAAAACGATTATCTCAAATCTCATATATTTCGGGCTATAAAGGACCAGAGGGCCCGAGGGAATCAGATTTTCTGGCAAGCCTTAGAACATAACCACTCATTCCGTCAACTCTTGCTCGTTTTTTAATTTTTAAAAAGACTTTATTTATTTATTTGCAAGAAAGAGAGAGAGTGTACACGTGTGCAAGAGCAGTGGGGAGAGGCAGAGGGAGAGGGAGAAGCAGGCTTCCCGCCAAGCAGGGAGCTGGACGCAGGGCTTGATCCCAGGACCCTAAGATCATGACCTGAGCTGAAGGCAGCCGCTTAACCAGCTGAGCCACCTAGATGCCCCAACTCTTGCTCATTTTTTAAAGAGGGGAGGAAAAAAACCTTTCACAGATAATAAACAAATTACCTGTGTATTTTTGTTTTCTGCATTCACTACTGAAGGATATCCATTTATTAATTTTAGTGTAATTCCAACCATTCTTGAAGTCTGTGTTGTAGAAAAAGGGTCCCACATATTTTCAGCTATTACTATGAAGAGAAAAGTAGGATGTGTTGAGACACAGAAGTAAATTGCAGCGGACTTAAATCTGCTGTCAAGCAGTCCTCAACTTACAAATGTCAATCCTGATTTACTTTTTCTCTCTCTAGAGTATAAGGTCCACTCTTTGTCCTCTTAAGTGTGGGAACATTGAAGATTCAGCAAATGTGGGGAGGACATAGATTCACTCTATTCTCTGCTGCCGGGTGATTTATAAAGATTGGCAGGGAAGAGAGGATTTCTATATCCTAGGATATGCCCCAGCATCCAGAATCCCTAGTTAAACTTGAAACTTATTTTTAATATTTTAAATAGGTTCCCATACCAATGATTCCTAATCTTTTTTTGAGAAATCGATGGAAGTAATGGAATTTCTCCCCAGGAAAACGCATATTCCCCCTGCCAAAACTGTGTTTGGTTTTGCTTTAGGTAGTGTTTCAGAGTTTCTAAAATTCATCTATGGATCAATTACTGCCTCCAACGCTAGGCCCACCCCGAGGAGGTCTCCAGTCCTAGGTTAAGAGATGTCCACCCTTTAGCCATCTCTGAACCCAGTGGTTATTTTATCATTTGTAATATAACTTCTATGAGGGAATACGCTCTGGTTAAAAACTTGTAAAAACAGATTTGGAAAACCCCTGTGTTTAAAGGTTCAAATTCAGAAATCTCTACCTGTTAGTTTCGGAAGAATCACCTTTTCCACAATGGTGGGCAGCAGCGCAACGTCCACATCATCTTTCTCTTGCTCTCGTTCTTCACAACCATAAAACAACAAAGATTCAAACCACAGCATATTCTCAAAGTCACGACATTTTGCCTAGAAAAAAAGAGTATTAAAAGCGAAACATTTAAAATGCTTGCTATTTCTGCCTCTAGCCCTGGTAAGAGGAACTCAGGAACAGGATTTAACCTTCAGTCGTAAACAACTAAAGACAAAATACATGAAACATCCATTTTCAGACACTGGATACACGCAGTACAGGACTATGACCGCCCCCTCCACAAAGAGAGAACATCAAATGATGTGAACCCCTGGAGGGAGAGCTGAGCAGGGGGGTCCACAGGCAGAACAGTCTCACTTAGTCGTGGAGACAGGCACTGGAGTTCAGGGAAGCCAAGACAGTTGGAAGCTGTGGGGCAGAAAAGAAAAAGAACTCCAAAATGCACACAGGTCCCCCTGACCTCTGCTGTGTACTAAGGCACACATGCACAGGGTGAAATTCCACAAGGTCTGGCAAAGAACAACTGCCAGCTGGGGGCCAAAATGGTTCAGTTTTTTCAGTTGTTTCCAGGGCTCCAACCTCAGCCGTCTTCTCCTTACAGTCTACATGTTCAACCCAGCTAATCTCATTCGTGCCCATGGCTCCGTCCACCTGCAGGTAACCTCCAAAACTCTCTGAAACATGATTGTTAAACGTATATAGGACCTTATATACCAGGCCATCAGGTCCTCTTGATTCCACCTCCTAAATTTGTCGATTTGACTCTCCCAATTTCCATTACCCCTGACTCAGTTCAGGTCCTCATTTCACATCTGCCTCACCCAGCTTTCCCAAGCGGTTCCAAGATTTTCTAGGATCAAAGGACCAAGGTCTGACTATTCATTCACATTCATATCCCAGTGTGACTACATATCAATTTAGTTAACAGAGAGAAGCACTGTATGGAACTTGAAAGTCACAAAGGGCTCTCTTGAGAAATAAGGGAGCGTAAAAGATCATGACATTATACAATTTGCCCAACCTCCCCTCTAGCTTTGAGATTAAAATTACCCAGGTATCATGTTATATTGCTTTGTACTAGTGACACAAGCCACTCACTTCAAGAGGAGTCCAAGTGAGAAGCTGCAGCCGTATAAGGGGGTTGAATAGCTTTGGCAAACAAAGACCGATGTAAGCATCCTTGTAGGACAGATAGTATTTTGAACGCCATGCCTCAAACTGGGACTTAATACAGTCGATTGAATAGAAACTTTCAAGGACATCTTCAAAAACCTTGCTGGACTCCTTTGAAATGCGATCTAAAGACAAAAATAAAAACAACAAAAACCCCACAGAGAATCGTAATTTAGTCTATAGAAGAAAAAACACAATTCAGTATTTTCAGCATAACTTCAGTATCAGATAAACTCATTAACAGAGAAATCATTACTAATCACAACTTAACAGAAAGCATAAACAGAGATAAGTTTAGGTTTCAAATATCTATCATGCAAACCAGAGTGCAGGCAGTGCTCATTTGCACGGCTCCAATATGTACCATTTCTGGTCCCCAGAGTTTAGTTAAATCCCACGTGTCCCCCAACTAGTCAGTTCAGTTTTCAGGTACTGCGGTATATTAACCAAGAGTAACTGCATGACGTAATTACTCTTCATTCCACACATCCCTGTATAAACATCAGATGTGCATCATGATCAGTGATCAAGTCTAATCAAGTCTTCAGACCTAAACGGCAGCTTACATAGAAATATAGTGAATGGAAAAACTAATACTACGAGGAAACAGACAAATCTAGAATTTAGAATGTAGGAAGTTCAGTTCAGCAAGGTAAGTGGCCTGGTCTCTTCAAAAACTTAATGCCTTAAACAAACAATGGGGGTGTGTATATGTGTAAGGTACTCATGGACATTCATTAATTCTAGGGAGAAAATGCAACAACCAAAAGTGGGGCAGGAAATCTTGTGTGGATACTGGTTTGGAAAATACAGAATAATCCACAAAAACAGTCCCAAGAGTTTTGTTTTGGGGGAACTGCTACTAAACAGACAAAACATAAAGAACTTTTAGTTAAATATGCTTAAGTGTTTAAAGTATCATGGGGTCTACATGCTACTTTCAAATGGTTCAACAATATACACATATACACATACATCCTTCAAAAAGTTAAGGCAAACTTGGTTAAATGATGGTAAGAGCTGTTGAATCTGGGTGACAAGTACATGGGTGATCACTGTGCTATTCTTTCTAATTTCTGTTTAAAAGGATTCATTATAAAAAGTGGGAAAAAAAGGGGCGCCTGGGTGGCTCAGTGGGTTAAGGCCTCTGCCTTAGGCTCAGGTCACGATCCCAGGGTCCTGGGATCGAGCCCCGCATCGGGCTCTCTGCTCCGCGGGGAGCCTGCTTCCTCCTCTCTCTCTGCCTGCCTCTCTGCCTACTTGTGATTTGTCTGTCAAATAAATAAATAAATAAAATATTAAAAAAAAAAAAAAGTGGGAGAAAAACAGACTTCTCCAACTAAATTCCAAATGGCTCGCAGCCAACAGAATTCCAAATAATCACAACCAGTGGTGGGAAATGAAGAACTTCTGAAGACTCTTCCAGAAACGCCTGGCACATAACAATATTAACTACTCATCTTGGTTAAAATTATTCAGAACTCCCCAAATCAGGAGTTTACTTCAGGGCTGAGTGTCCCATGTCCGAGAGCTCTACATTCCTAGGACAGGATGCATTAGGGCTTTTCTTGTGATCGGACACACTTTTTTTTTTCTTGTCACTTAAAATTCTATGGTTCTGAAGAGTAGTATCACTTATTACACAAGTACTAAATAGTTTCTGTAGTGTAGTGGTTATCACGTTCGCCTGACACGAGCACTAAATAAAGCCCATGACCAGGTGTTATCACTACTTTTGAGACCTCATCAACATTATATTAATGAAATGGGTGCAAGTTTTTACCATTAAGAAGAAAGTGACTGATTCCAATTCAGGGGCCACAAAATTTCACACCATCTTATGGTAAAAAGCACACCCAAGTAGAAACCAAAGTGGCAATGAATGTCACTTCCAAATAAATGTCTAACCTTTTTCCAGATTGAAATTTGTAATATCTGTAGAAGTTTCTTCATCATCACTGGAAAGGCCTTCAAGGTGATCTGCCATCTTACCGGTTTGCTCTCTGGCTTGTCTCCGACGAGTCCTAAATAACAAACATCATGTTCCCAAACCAGATAAAAGATTCCTCCCTTTGCAAACAAAGCAACAACAAGCATTTTTAAAATTACCTCCTGGCCTCCCGTTCTGCAATCCTACGTTTTGCATGCTCTTGATACAGTGCCCGATCTCGCCCAAAGGAATCAAGATTTGGTGCCATCAGAGCTTTATCTGTAAAACAACGATGATTAAAATTAAAAGCCTTCCTTCAACAATCTTGAGGAAAGAGTTTGCACAGAATAAGCCATAATGATAGACTGTTTGCTAATCTCAACGACAGGATTCTGCGGTAACTGGTAAACCAGATAGTTTTCTAGTTTAGAGCAAATCTCAGTATTATGCTGTGTACCCATGAAAAGGAGTAGAAAAATAAATGGAGAGTTCAATAACCCTACACAAAAATAACTGGGTTTAATCACTATTTTTATATCTACTTGTAACAGAACTGGTTGATACTATCATGATGACCAAATAAATTAAAAATCAAAATTACCTGTGCAAAGGGAAAAATAATAGATTACTTTTAAAGGAAGAAGTTAAGCATCATATATTGAATGATACGACAGAAAAGAAACATGGGTAGGAAGGATGAGAAAACAGCTTTGTTTCAGGAGTTTAATAATTTTTCCTATTTTTTCTGATTTTGCTGTGTAGAAACTTATTCTCATTACTATTTCTAGAATAAAGGGCAGAATCAACATATAGAATGAAAACTGGATCTAAGAGAACCAACCTATGCTTTCTCAAACAAATTCTTTCAAAGCATAATTCCCTTCTTTTTTTGCTTATTTCCTGTCTCTCTCTTTTTTTTAACTTTCTGGGACAATTTTCTAGCCTTAGCTTCCAACCTTCCTATTTAAATTTATATTTCAGTTACTATCTTTTTAATTCCTAAGAGATGGCTCTTATTCTGAGAATACTTCCTTTCTATAGCATCCTCTACTTCTGGCACATGTAGGGCACCTCCTATTACCTTCCGAAGGATAGTAAGTCTATTTTATATTTTCTTCTGCTGCCTGCATTGTCTTTGTTTCCTCAGTCCCTTTGGTTCTACTGTGTGCTGCTCTTTCTATGATCAGCAACCACCTCATAGAAAAGAACAAAACTGGTAGTTCTGTGGACAAAGGTGGGAGATAACTAAAAGAGGTCTCTCCATCCGGTCCCTGGGACAGAGTCTTGCGTTGGGGGCTCCCAGATGTTAGCGTCTCAGGGTCTTTTCTCTGGACCCATTCTCTTTCTCCAGAGAATAGTCCTCTAATCTCTTATTAGGAGAAGGAGTAAGGGTAGGAGAAGGAGTGGAGGCAATACCTGTAATACTTCCCTCATTTCTACATTTTTATGAAGATAGTCTGTAAGACAGGGACTGTAACAGACGCAAACAACCCAAGGGACATGATGTAGGGAAAATCATACATAAAATAAAAGACACCAATTTAAGGCTTTTGCATTTTTCTTCCCCAATATCAGAGATGTGCCGCCATAGCAGCAAGAGGAAAAAACAAACCCCCAATTAGCGCTCTATTTCAGTGTACCCGAACTGTCAGAGACCCAACTATTTTTAAAAGCTGACTTTTTGAGTTGTTCATTCATACTTCAAAATCGCTCTGACATCAGGAAAGACATTCCAGAGTTCAGCAATTATAAAGCAAGATGAGCATGGTAAATAAGAAAGATGCCCCTGTTGTACCTCAAATGAGTTCACACACCACAGGTGAATCAGCTCAAGTCCCATACTATAGAAATGATTCCTGTCTCTTTACGGGGTATCCTTCATTCAAGAGATATTTTAAAGAATGTTCATTGCTATAATAAATACTTAAAATGTCACAATGTTTGTAAGATTCTATAGTATATTATGGAGATATGAGAGTAGACGACTCGAGGGATAGCCTCCTTCACCTCTCTAAGAACTACATGCAGTAATTGTGGGAAGTTCACAAATCTCGACAGATGAAATGCAGGGTTTTTTGTTTCTTTAAAAAAAGATCAGAAATGGAAGTGATACTTTAGCGTCCCATTTAATTTTCCTCCAACGTTTAACAATGAATATTTCCTTCCAAGGCAGTACTTTTCTCTTTCTCATTACTTTTCCATTTTTTTTCAGCTCTCAGTCTAATTAACATACATCATTCAACCTTTACTTCTAATATCATGTAAATAAATAGCTTCAAATTATAAAGAACAGATAACAGGCAGGAAAAGGCATTTGATGAGATGCACAGCTCATACAAACCATTTAATTTAAAAAGGAATTAACTTCCTTTCATAGGTTACCTGTAATCTGCCCCAGAAATCTGGTTCTGCCAGGATCTAAAGTGATCTGGAAGGCCTGCGTTAGTCACCTAGGTGCCCAATACGGCAGTAAACCAATTTACGTTTGTGTGGCAAAAATAAGAAGACAAAGCCAATTCATGTGTCTTAGGTCTGAGTCTCACTCAGCTCTGAGGGCCATATTATCACCTCTTTACAATGGTCCAAAACCCACCCTGCACACAGGATGCCTTCTCAAAGATCCAACATCTAATTTAGGGGACACCCTGTGTGACAAAGCAAGGTTTCCAAAAGGAGTAACACTAGGGCCCTTTGATTGTTTAACAAGAAGATACTAGTTACCATCCAAGACCTAGCAAAAATCTCTGGGGACAGGACCAAGAAACTTGCACTTTAAATTAATATTACAGGTAATTCTTATGTACACCTCATTTAGAACTGCTGACACAGGGAACAAAGAGATGACAAAAGAAGCCACACGAAATCCAGGCTGGGAAAATCCCTAGCAGAGCACCCAAGAATATGGAGCACAATGGAAAAATGGAATTAAAAGGTTTAAAACTTGTGGTTAAAGAATCTCAGCTAAACTATTTAATGAGAAGTTTCCAATTAATTTTGGTTTTCCATAGCACATCTCTTAATGGAAGGAATATAAACCAAATTTCTGAATTTTTACATTAAAATTTCAAGAACTGGAGGCAACCGACTTATTTAAAAAAAAAAAAACAAAAACCCCAGTATAAAAGGCAAACTAAAGAATTAAAAAAAAAAAAAATTTGCTTTTCTCCAAGATGTAAAGCTCAAAATCCCCAATCTTGGAGTTGTATCATTTGTTATGTCATTAAAACCCTCTCAGTATTTTCCCTGTCCTCAAACTCAGAATCTTTCACTGTGATCAACAATAGCATTTGTATAAGTGCTATGAACAGGATGAAAAGGGGGGGAGGGGAGAAGGGAATCAACTGGGGTCAAATGACAGTGGTTTTAAGATATAATAGTGCTCTTATCTTCTCTATACTCTGAAGAGTGAAAAAATATGTCCAAAGAAGAATAAGGTTGATAGAATATCAGTGCACGTTTTTGAACTCCTTTGCAACACTCTATTTTCTTAAACACAATCCAAGGACATGCTGTTGTAAGTTTTAGAACTACCTGACACAAGAGCAAGGAAATGTGTTTCTTAAAAAAAAAAAAAAAAAAAAAAGCTAAGCTCTCTAATTTTCAATTAGGCTGCACTAAGTAAACAAGGTTGTTTAATGAATAATAAAAACCTTCAAGATGGACTGACTTGAATGGCTTGAAAACTCCGAAGATTCATCTTTAATATCATCTTGTCGTCTTTGGACAAGGCGGGAAGCTCGCTGTTTGTACAGCTGATGTATTGCTGATTCAAGTTCATTAATCAGTGGCACCTGTAAAAATACAACACACTCCGTAACACCAAACTCCTCAGTTGCTTACTTAGTTGAGGGTTCCACATTATTTCCGGATTTCTGAAAAAGTACCCTCTATGGACAGAACAATCATGAACTCCCAATGGGACACAAACTGCAATTCAGTTCTATGATGTTTGGGAAACATCTCTTCTTTTAATCCATATATACAGCTATAATGTCCAGTGCCTAGTTATTGGAGTAAAAGTTTGGTTAGGAAACTTAACATTTCAGTATTAGTAAAGAGAGCAAGTAAAGAAATGTCAAAAACTGTAGTGCTTTTCTTTCAGAATAAAGTACTTGCAAGTCTTTTAAAGTCCATTTTTAGTTTTCCAGCAGCATGATCTACCTCAGAATTTTTGTAGCTTAAAATAAACCAGTATTGCTGTGCAGTACCAAAAAAAAAAGGCAAGGGCTCCATGAGCAGGTAAGAATGGGAGTCTGCTAACTGCCCAATTCTGGACACGTAACCTGCTCTGCCACTCGTACGTGCCAAGTACCTTAACAGTAACGCAGGAATGTCACACTGCACTGTAGCTTTACTACACATTCTTAAATGTGAACTGCATTCACTTACAGTAGCGAGGCAACATTTCCAGCTTTCACTAACCCAGTATCAATATCTCAAACTCAGAAAGTTAGTAAATGTTTAAATTTTTCTGTATTTTGTAATGAAATAATAAAATTCATCACATGAATTATCAGTTTACGAAGTCAATGAATTTTTCCAGGTTAATACCCACAGCTAAGCATTCGCTCGGTTCAGACAGAGTACAAAAGCTTATAGAAGGAAACCTCACTTAAAAAGAAAAAAAAAACAAAACAAAACAGAAAACTTTATCAATATCTTGTCTTATAAACCAAATGCTAGGAAACTTTCACAACACACTAGCAACCACTACACATACCTGAGGAAACCAGAAATTCTAGTTTCCTGATGGTTAGTGCAAATGGAAAACACATTATTTAGAGTTTGGGAACACTGGCACCAAGTGGTACAGCAGCTTCCTGAACTGAACAGACTGCAAATGGAAAATAAAAAAAGGTAGGTGGAATTCAAAGATGTCTGTAATAAAAGCAATTTTATACACTTGCATGATTCTGTTGAAAAAGTAGCAAATGTTCACAGAAAGATCAAACTGATGGAGTTATTTTAATCTCTAATATGCCACACCATGGGCAACAATGTCCCCAAATCTGCACTGATTATCTTAGACAGCTGGGCCCACAGGCTCTATCTTTAAAATTTACAATGAGTGATTTTTTTTTTTTTTAAGCATTAAGTGCTGTATTACTGGACTTCCACTTCCCCACCCCCTTATTATTTTCACACCACACAGGATGAAAAATAAATGTACCTATATATACCTAAGGTGCATTCTTTCAGTCCTGGAGATTAACAACATTCCTCTACTGTGAGAGGTACACACCTAAGGTTGCATCAGACAGAGTTATTCAATTTATAGTTAAAAATTCTGATAATGTAAGTTTTCTGCTTAGGTAATTGGAATGCCTTTCAACAACGCTGAGAAAATTCTGAGAATAAAAACCTTCAAACACATTTTTCAGCTCTCTTTCATGTTTTTTAACAGTACTGATTTTGTCTCAAGAGTATGCACCACGACAATTTCTTTACCCTCTCCAAACTCAAAACTGTTCTTGACTATTTTTATTTCAAGACCAAATTTAAGGTGAAGAACACAAGAAGGAAGATTGACTATAGGGAGACAAAACAATGGAAAGTTAAAATGATCTTTAAATAATTAAAAAATGTAAATTCAAAACTACTTAAACTTTCATAACAAAAGAGAAAAAAACAAAGAAGTTATCTTTCTATGGCCTTAACAAATTTTTATAGTATAAAATGAATATTCAAATGTATCCAATTATTCCTAAATATTTCCAAGGTGACAATATATGACAGTATTAACTTAGAAGTAGTCTCTTCATAAAACTCAATGCATATGAAAATGTCAAAATGAAATAAAATTCTCATCCTTAAAAGAAAGGATTATCTGCCCCTGTAAGTGACTCTGAAACCATATTAGCACATCTGAAGTGATTTCTTTAGGAACATGGTAACTGAGATCAATAAAGTATACTACTACTTATCTCTAAAACAGCAATTAAAAAATTATATGAACTAGGCGTCCTAGTAGTCTTAGTTCAAGAATGACATAATCTAGTTGATCACATTACTGTCAATTTTTAAGAGTTAAGCTTACAGTTACAAGTATTTAAGTTGACTAAGTTCTAAAGCAGAGGCTCATATGCTTCCAGGAAAAGACTCCACAGGGACAAACCTCACTTACAAAGTATGGTTTAAGACAAAGATCCTTTCTCCAGCCACAAAAAGTTAATAGACTCCCACCACTTCCGCTGGACTCAAAAGGACTTTATTAATAGGAAGGACACAACCACCAGCTCTGACACCTATGTCTACTTCCCACCTTGACTCCAGCCCCCCCTACAGAGTCAAACCTAGGTTTCTTTCTCACCCTTGCACTTGTCACTCTAAGCCAGTGATCTGCCACCAGGGCTATCATTGCTCAGACTATAGTTCCTTGTCCAGAAATCAGGTGGTAAGACAAGAATGTGATAAACACGACAGATAAGACCCGGTGAATGCTATCTCAGCCTACATCAGACCACAGACTGTCTAGAATCATCAAGACCCATGAGGAAGACAGGCTAGCAGTGTTCTTTTATGAGTCTTTGGCTTTAGGGTATTGAAGTAATCAGAAGAGATGATAAAATGCTCCTTCAAACATACTATGCTTACAGATTCTATGCTAATCCATACAGCCAAGAAAAAGGGGAAAATGTGTCTTCTAATTCTGAATCACTTGGAAGTTTAGAGACAGGATATTCAAAGGTGTTAATTTTTCTTTAAGTCTACAAATGCTTAATAAACCAATGCACCAAATACATTTATCTTGAAAAAAAAAATCAAGAGGTCATTTGAGAAGCGGATCCTACATACAGCTAATTTAAAAAATGCACATAACCAGTACAGTAGAATGCAAAAGACTATTCCAAGTGACTAGCATACAAAAAACACAAAACAAACTTGGAAGAAATGAGGCCTTCAAAGAAATTATGACCAATGTTACAGTTCCTGAAATGAACGAAGCGTAGGCTTATTTAGATTAAAAACTATCAGCAGCAATGGTGACCAACTTTATTTAGAGTTAAAAGAAAAAAAACTAATAAAATTTTGCAACTTTATGCCTATTTGGAATAATCTGTAGAAACAGTTTAAAGATAAGTTTAGACCTAAACTGTAAAAAAAAATTCCACCAGAGTCCCTTATATTCCAATATTTCAGGGCAGGCCAAATCTACCATTATATTAGCACAACTTGCCAAAGTCTTATTTAAATACGTTTTATCTTTTTTCAGCCTTTTTCAGCAAAGGCACTGTTTTGCCACCCCCAAGATAGAATGTCGCTAATGAAGAAAATGAAGCATGGCTTTTCATCACTTCTAGAGCTGAGTTCAGTGTACACTTCCTGAGAAATACAGAAAAGATCTAAACAAGGTCGTCTAGACCTCCCTAATTTTGCCTTAGTCAAAGAGATTAATATTTTTGCATTCTTACCTTTTCACTGAAACACTCAAGCAAGTCTTGGACATACCCTCGCATTTCTTGCAAAAATTTATACCGTTCACCAATACCCCCAGAAGACCCTTCTAATCTTTCAATAGCCCTGGTAGAGTCCACTCGGCTTTGCAGATGTTTCTCATGCTGCTGTCGATTTGTATTGTGCAGTTCTTTCATGGAGTCCAACCTTAAGAACACAAAAGGATAAATATAACACATTTACATCCAAAAATCTATGCTGTCAGGACTCTTGCAATATTATAATAATGCACTTAGTTCCACTATTAGAATTTAAAAATACTTGGGAGTGCCATCTTTTCATCTGTACTGCTTTTTTGTCAAAAAAAAAAAAGAAAAAGAAAAAAAAAAAAAGCAGTTTACAGACTTCATATAAAGTTATTTGGTGTGCTAACCAAAATCTGTTTTGCTTTTCCCCCCATATCTTGACTACACTTTTCAGAGTCCAAGAGGTACGAACTCAGAACTGTCTTCAACAAGATCATGGAGTGGCATTTTTTATAACTTTTCGAGGCTTCCACAGAAGTAATCCAAGAAGGTAGCAGAACAAAGTATGAAGTCATCTTCTGTTTAGCTTTTGAAGATGGGCCAGTGAATCTTCTTTGCCGATATTCTGCGTCTGCTACCCCAGACTACATGTTGCCTGAGGGAACAGAAAGCTAGAGGACAGGTCTTTAAGAAGTTGATCTGCCCTACCTGTCTTTAAGCTGTTTCTTTACCAAATCAATAGTAACGGGAGTCATCTCATTACTGGGAGTTTTGAAAGGGACTGTATTATCTGTTTTTTGAGATTTGGCATCAGATGATCCATAGGCAGTATAACTATAAGGAATGCCATAGGAGGAACCATAAGGCATCGTCTGGTAAGTGTTCTGGTAGTACATATTCACTTCAGTGGGCTGACTTGCTTGAACCTAGAAAAAGAAATGGGATAAATGTGAATTGGGGTTAAAAAAAAAAAAACACAGCAAAAATTATACCATTTTCCAAATACTATGTTAATTAAAATAAATAGTTGCAGAGCTCTTCTGAATCAATTAAAGGTAGGGCCGGATGAACATTCTAACTCTAATGGGATGACTAGATTCATTTCTAATAATTTTCAGGAAAACATAATATCAAAGAAGTTTAGAACTGAAAGAGACATAAAGAATAATCCCAGGCCACCATGTTATCAATGGAAGAGAACAAATGACTTGTTTTTAAGTAGAGAATAAATAAATAGCAGAGACTAGAGAATGCCATCTAAGTACCCTATTTTCTTAACGTAAACCAAACCAAAACACAAGTAACAAAAATAGTTTACATTTATGCAACACTTCCACTGTTCTCCTTAATTCTATAAAGCAAATTGTTGTAACTATTAGGAACAGACTTTTCATCTGCAGTTAAGTTTTCGTATCACAGAGAATTCCATCTTCCACAAAATAATTTCTAAAGTCAGAAATAATAAGCTCTACAGAAAAGAAAGATTTCATCTGAACAGTGGTTCTCAAGTTCAGTGTGCATCAGGATGACCTGGGAGTGGTAGCTGTGTACCCCCATCCACTTTCTCATTCACTGATCTCAAGAGGGTGAGAATTTGCATTTCTAACAAACTCCCAGCTGCTGCTGCTGCTAGTGGTTGAAGGGCCACTCTGAGAAACACTGATGTGCAAAATCAGAAATCTTTCCATCATTCTTTTTTTTTTAAAGATTTTATTTATTTATTTGACAGAGAGAGAAATCACAAGTAGCAGAGAGGCAGGCAGAGAAAGAGGGGGAAGCAGGTTCCCCACTGAGCAGAGAGCCCTACATAGGGCTGGATCCCGGGACCTTGAGATCATGACCTAAGCTGAAGGCAGAGGCTTAATCCTCTAAGCCACCAGGGCACCCCAATTTTTCCATCATTCTGGCTATAAAAAGCAAAAGATAATACAGTTTCTTTTAAAAGCTTATTGGAGGGACGCCTGGGTGGCTCAGTTGGTTAAGCGGCTGCCTTCGGCTCAGGTCATGATCCCAGTGTCCTGGGATCAAGTCCCACATCCAGCTCCTTGCTCGGCAGGGAGCCTGCTTCTCCCTCTGCCTCTGCCTGCCACTCCGTCTGCCTGTGCTCGCTCGCGCTCTCTCCCTCTCTCTCTGACAAATAAATAAATAAATAAATAAGTAAAAGCTTATTGGAATTTAACTTTATGTGATTTTCTTAATTACATTAGTTGAATGTCAAAGTTTCAATTCAACGTGCAATATGTTTTTCACTCAACAAAACAGGCAATAAAGGTTTTTCCTTTACTTATTAATTTTTGATGTGAAATCCTTCAGTTCTTACCTGAGGGATATTAATTCCTTTTCTTATTTGCTCCTGTTCCCATCGGCTGAGCTCTTCATCTTGTTCTCCAGTTACTAAAGCATCATCATCACTCCCCTCAATGCCTACAGTCATGGCAGTGAAGAAAATTAAGTATCAGAAAAGCAGAGAGGGAAGAGATGCTATCCTGACACTTCACAAAAATTAAGCAAACTACTGGTATTCATTCAGTCTTCCTAAAACGTCAATCATGAGCTCCTGTCCTTTGATACTCCTGACTCTGTTTGTCTTAGCCAAGGTATCCCTTGAAGCAAAAGGCTAAGTATTACATAATCTTAAAACTTTAGGAGGGTTTCCTAATCTATTAGCTTGACATCAAATCGACAAAGGGAAGAACAAAACCTAAAGGCCTCTAAAGAATGTTAAGCTGATTACATAAATTTAGGCATGTAAAGTGCTTAATACAACACTGCCTACTCAGGAAGTGCTCAATAAACATTCGCTATCACAGTCGTGCTTTGGCTTTAAAAAAATTCCAGTAAGACACTTGTACCCAAGCAAAAACGGTCCTCAAACATTAAACATAGTTAAGTAAATGTGGGTACTTTCTGTTTGACTCTATTTAATAGCAAATCATATTCAACAGCAATGCAACAGGCTTACTATCTTATTAAACCAAGTTACCTATTTCCTCAGCGATTTTTTGTCTTTGTGACTTTTCCTTCACAGAAAACACTATGCGGCGCTTCTCATCGTCATCTTCATCATCGCTGGCATCATTCTCATCCTCTCTAACAAGGCGGCCTTTACCAGGCTCATTATCATGAGGAGTGAAATCTCCTAATTCTCGGGCCATTTGGCGCTTTTTCCTTGCAGCATGTATAAAAGCTGCATCGGGAATTTCTCCTGGAAACATATGGCAAGGATTATGAAAGACGGAGATATTAAGGCATAACACTCCTAGTTTCTTGAAAATATGAAGGGTAAAATAATCTCACCAAGAGAACCCTGTTGTAGGGATGATCTAATGTTAGTTGCTGGTGCCCCCTTCCCAAACTGTGCCTGTAGTCGAACTAATTTACTTTTAATTTAGCTTAAATGGAAACTACAAGTTGCTATAAGGACACTAAAAATATATATGTAATGGCAATATGTATGAGAAAGAGGGGAAGGGAAAATCCACCACAGCAACTTTAACTGTGTTTTTTTTTTCATTTTTCAGAAATAAACAAATGTAATCAAATCATATTACTGAACTAGAAAGCAAACAATAAAAAAGGTGCCCACGAACACACCTTCAAAAACCATTATGGCATGTTTCTTTTGCAAATAATCTTCAACTCAACTGTAAGCATACTGAATATATCACTCTGTTACTTAATTTTGCCTCATATTAAAGCACAGTATGTTTTTTCCATGTTGTTTGGCATAAATACCATTTTTAATGGCCTAACAATATTCACGGATGAGATAAAGCATAACCTACTACATAATCGAATTGATCTTTCACCTACAGTAAGAATTAATGCCCCGCTACTTGTGTAATGTTATTTTAATAGCTTTGGAACTTCCCATCATGTAAACGTATCTTAATTTACTAAGCTGTTCCTCCCCTGCTACACACTTTTATCGGAAAACTGGTCACCCAGTAAACAGATTTGCAAGCTATTTCTTAGAAGTAAAAGGAAGAGTGTGGGGGCATAACACTAATAGCAATTACTTTTGCTTTTAGTAGATTTCTAAAAATGAAGTTTAAGTCTAAATCTGAAATACATTAAAAAAAAAAAAACTTTAGTACCATTTATCCATTTACTTAAAGCCCCACATTTGTTCTGATTAACAAAAGTGCTTGAGAATGAACCTAGAAGAGCTGAGAAGTTTCTAGTTCTTTCACTTTATTTGCAAAAGGAAACACCTGGGCTTCAAACAGGAATGTCATCTGAAACACCACTTAGCTAACTCCTTCTTTCACCATCTTTCCACATGGCCCCTCCTTGGGGGGCTTCCTTCATTTCTGAGGAGTATCTGCAAGTACATACCTGGACGGAGAACGTTCAAAGAAGATAAAGCGTTTGAAAAGGCTCCACCAGCTTTTGGCTTTTCGTCCTCCTTCTCACTTTCCATATCCATTTCATCTTCACCGTGTTCACTGATGATTAGCCCATCTTCTTGACTGGCGTCCTTAACAGGTCCTGTTTTGTCCAAAGGTGGTTCACCTACATTTGTGAAAAAAGCTATTAAAATATGTTTAAAATAGAATGTATAAATTAAGTAGGCACTCTGTTTATAGGCTGAATGTGTCCAAGTTTAAACTATTTTAATTATTTATAAAAAGCTCAAACCACTGATGTATGAAAATGAAATATCCAATAATAGGCATTAATTGGGAAGTAAAAGTAATCCAGGGGTCAAAGGGGTGCATTGGAGGTTCTGCTCAATTTCGGTTTGAGTTCATTTTATCAAAATTTTATTAAACTTATCAAAATTAACTGTTTCTTCCTCTAAACTCCCGCTGGTAACTGTTCATACCTCTTTGAAGCATTATTTCACTTAGTATCAGCATTTCATTAAACTCTAAGCCCCTTTGAGGCAGCTTTCTATCAAGAACAGTGTTTATGGACCACATAAACCTCTCTGTAATGAATACTTCAGGATTATCTTCATCATTCACAACCATTTGTCATCCACCACCTGAAGGGGTAAGACCCAAAAGCCACGTTTATACAGTCCAACTCTGACCCCACTGCCATGACTGAATGTCCAAGCATGTTTTGTGACCAAAACAGAGACAACCTAATTCTCTTTCCGGGAACCTGGAACTGAGACAGCGAGACAAGTCAGAGACCAGGTGGCACTAAAAACAAGCACATGTAAACCCGGAAGGGGGCTGCAGAGTGCCATATTGTGCCATATGGACAGAGCACTCCCTAATTCTGAGGCCTTTCACAAGACTAGTTGTAACACTGCTTTCCTGCCACTGTGTTCCAGGAGGCATCACTGTAACTTTACGGAGCTTTACATCCTTGTAACTAAATAATCCTACTGCACCATCAGTCACAGGCAAAAATCAAGAAAATCAAAGTGTTTTGCACCTTGGTCACTGAACCTGGCACACAGTAGACACAAAGAATATAATGAAATAGTACAAGTTTATTCTAAATATGATATTCTTCTCCTCTTTCCCTAGTATCTTCCACTCCCAAAGAGCGTTTCAAAGATTCTCTATTCTTTTCAAACCATATTCCATTCCCCTCAATAGTAATCGAAGGGATAATACCACTTCCCCACACACACACTTTATACTTTACTAGGATTTAGGTCATTACGTCTTAGGCTCCCCAGTTTCCTCATCTACCATCCTACCTCATCTACCAGCCTTCCTTCTGAAGTGCATTCTGATGCTATGAGATTTAAAAATTCACCTTATCAGACAGATACGGTTAGATGGGAGTCAAAAACAACCCATTTCCTCCTACTCTAAACCCAAACTAAATCAATGGCTTTTAATAAAACTGTGAAAGGTCATATACATTCAGATAATGATTTCTGCATATTTTAAAAGACAGAGCAAATACATTTTATGATCAAACCCATACAAGTGCACAACATGGTTACAGTTGAATTTTTGTTAGTGGACATGTATTATCCTTCCAGATGTCTTTGTAAAGAGATACTAAATAACCTTTCTCTAGGCTCTCAGAGGACCCTCAATTTCTTCTACTACCAAATCAGGAAACTTACTCCCATGAACATTCTCTTTACCTTAAACTTGATCAGGCTCTCCCTCGTCTTTCTTCTGTCTACAAACACGGGTTTCTCCTTATCAAAAAACTTCTCTTTGATCCCAATGGTCCCTCTGCTGACTCGCCTCTACTTCTCTCTCTGACAAACTTCTAGAAAGCAGTGTGGACCTGCTGCCTTCTACTTCATCACCAACTTGTGCCTCAACCTGGGCAAAGAGCCTTTGATTTCTCTCAGTCCAAGCTCCCATACCAGCTAACCCAATGACTGAAGCTACAACGAATTCATACAGTATTGTTGAGCAATTTAGCATAAGATGTTCCTTCATCCAAACAGACAGAGCTTGGCTAGCGGACTTGTCTCTTCTGCCAGACACCCTCCTCCAGAAAGAAAACAATAGCAACACTGCCAATGGCCTCTCCTTGGTCCTTTCTTTTCGACTTTTCTGGTACTTTTTCATACAAATGAGCATCATCATCTTAAAACTTTTCCTATCTCTTTTTTGGCCTTTATGATTTTATTTAGTAAATCCTCTTCTCTGTGTGTATACTTATTAAAGGTAGAAGTCTTTGTCACAGACAAAGGTCACAGGTCACAGAAGATCTCATAAATTCCAGACTCGCTTCAATTTCTGAATGCTCCTTTCTCACTTCTCCTGACCTTTCCTGCACTATTATACTGCATGTAGTTGGTTTTCAAAAGATTTGGGGGAAAAAGCAGTTTCCTAGACTCTGAAATAATTGGTTCCCCTAAAAATACTCCTCTTCCTACCTGCCTTCCCTATTTCTATATATAATACAGCATTTTTCTGTCACTGTGTCACAAAAGTTCAAAGTCTGTTTCTTTTAAATCCAACAGCTAAAATATATATCAAGCCTACCAATTTTTCCCTTGGAATGTTTTTCAAATAATCCTTTCTTTCAAATAATCCTTTCTTTCTTCTCCCACACCCATAAGCAAACAGTTTTAACTCACCCAAAATTTCCCATTGAGTCAGGAAAAGCCTCAGTGTCACTCAACTAAGACCTTTTTAAACTCACTATTAATGGATCAAAGCTGGCCCTTGATTTTAAAACTGTTTTAGGCCTCCAATCTCTCCTTGTGCCAATCCATTCCGCATATTAATACCAGGTTAAGGTTTCAAAAGGCATTTATCATGTCACCATCTTGGCAAGCCACCCAAGAGCAACTCTAAACCCCTTATTGGATACTAAACATCCTTCACAATCTGTCAACAACGTACCTTTCACCCTAAACCCCTACTTCCTCTATAAATCATCCACTTTGACCTGACAGATGTACTTGCTCTTAACTTAGTCACTTTAAAATATGGTAATACACCCATTATCTTCCCTATCCCATCTTTTGGAATTTAAATGATCAAAAATCCACTTTCATGGGGTGCCTGGGTGGCTCAGTGGGTTAAGCCTCTGCCTTCAGCTCGGGTCACGATCTCAGGGTCCTGGGATAGAGTCCTACATCGGGCTCTCTGCTTGGCAGGGAGCCTGCTTCCTCCTCTCTCTCTCTCTGCCTGCCTCTATACCTACTTGTTATCTCTGCCAAAAAAAATAGATAAAATCTTAAAAAAAAAATCCACTTTCATATTCTACTTTATATATGACATTCCTTCTCCTGCCTCTAAAAAAAAAAAAAAATGCAGTTCCTCTTTAAACCATTCATTGGACATTTTGCCAAACACTGGGTCCAATTATACATTTAAGTGATGCTGTCTCCAAAATTAGACTGTAAATTTGAGATATAATGACATACTTTTTCACATTAAGCCTGAGGCTGAGAACCCATGAAATAATAATTCTATCCTTAACTCCAAAGAGTTAAAAGATTGCCCTAAGACATTTGCATGAGAATAACTCAGACCACAGGATAATATAATGGATCCACTTCCTTCCAAGACAAATAACTACTTAAAACTGTTAAGCTTCAGTTGTGAAAGGGTGTTGAGAAATGTCTGCACAATGTAGGCAGGAGCCTCACACCGAGGAGTCGGAGTCGTCATCCCCGTACCTGATAGAGCTGCTGAATGAGAAAGTATTAGCAAGAAACATTAAAACAAGGGTGTTCCTCAAAGTTCTGCAAGAATTAAACTAACTGTGGAAATACCACCAAAGAACTGAACACCTGTCTCTATAAAATCCAAGTACAGGAATTTACACAATACTATCTTAAACAGGAATAAATCTGGGTCTCGGGCGTAAGTGGGAAACTTCCTTTCTCTGGTTAATAGCAGTCTGAACACTAGCAGGAAAATTGGGAGGAAGATTCAGGTGTTACAGCAGAAACTTTTCGGTGGCAAGGACAAGGACTCTGTCTTTTTTAAAAATGCATTTACTGGGTGCCTGGGTGGCTCAGTCGGTTAAGCGTCTACCTTGGGCTCAGGTCATGATCCCAGGCTCCTGGGATCGGGTCCCACATCAGGCTCCTTGCTCAGCAGGGAAGCCCGCTTCTCCCTGTTTGTGCTTACCCTCTCTCTCTTTCTGACCCCCAAAAAAACCAAAACCAAAAACAAACAGCATTTACTGTGCAACTGTATTAGAATTAAATAACAAAACTGTATCAATACTCAGTCTGGATCTTTGACAACAGCAGAGCCAACTGAACAAGTTCATGATATATACAGCAAATCCATTCAATCAATCCCTGTGAAGAGCTTTCATTTTGTTATTTCAAAAGAATCCTATTAGTTTGGTACTTACTGTCTGTTGATGAGTTGAGTTCTGTTTTAATCTTCGATTTTTCAAGATCTTCTTTATATTCTTTCTTAAGTAACTTTACTATCTTTTTGCTGTAACTTGATTTCTTCACTTTGAAAACTTCTTCATTTTCTTAGAAAAGAAATTAAATGAAGTCTGTAGCAACCATTTCAGACAGTATCTTCCCTTCTAACTTTCACATGGTCTTATGTGCTTTTTGCATTCACCAAATGGATACTCATACACCCCAAAGCATTACATAATTTGAAATTATTCCAAATCTGTCACAGACTCTCAAAAGCTGTCCACTTCATAAATTAACCTCCTATAATGCAAGTTTGAGACTTTCTGAAAGGCTTTAATACTTGTGACTACACAAAATTTTCCTATGTCCTATTGTCTTCCTCAGGAGAAAAACAAAAATCACTGAAAAAGCACTTAATCACTCTATTATAAAAAAAAAATATATATATATATCCAAAGTCAAAAGATGCTGAGTAAGAGAGCTGTCAAGTCTGAGTCAATCTATAACCAACACAACCTGACATATATTATTTCAAGACTAGGCTGAGAGCAAATCACTTTTCAAAATTAAGTTTTGATATGTATCCACTGTTTCTGATTTGAAAATTTTAAAGTCAAATGCAAACACTTTACCGAATAGTTTCTGCATCATCAAAAAAAAAAAAAAAAAAAGAATCTGGGGGTGGTCCTCTCAAACAAATAAGAAATAACAGAAAGCCAAAGAGAAACAGAAACAGAAAGGCCCACCTTCCTGGAAAGATGAGAGAATCTTGCATCAAGATACAAGTGACATATCCAAAAGTCTTTCTTTTTTTGTAACATGCACTTAATTGCGTTACATACACATGCAACTAACTGGTCGGGAAGTTAGATTTAAGGCTCATATATAATCAGTAATCAGAGATCCAAACCCACTGCAACCTGGCCTCTCACACCCGACTGGATAAATTGCCTTCAATTTCTATTACACCGTCTCTCTTCATTGTCCAAAAATCAATGCGAGGAAAGCCGTACATCTGTACCCCTACTTATTTTCATGGAGGAATTGAGGCTCGGCATTTGCAAGGGACTGGCCCAAGGTCACTCATAACCAGAGCTTCAACTCCGGGGATTCTGTTCCCAGATTTAGGACTCCTCTTTACAAACCCAGCCTTCTTGATCAAGGATGTGTGGGCAGATCCCCCAGAGGCCTGGACACAGTGACCTGCAGAGGACTCAGACCGTGCCAAGAGCAGACAGGGGATCCAACTCAAGTTCACCCTGAACCACACCCGCCAGGAAAAAAGCAGGGCAGGGGGCACTTGTCAAGTGAACTCCCACTTGACAAACTCAGAACGACGGATCTGAGCTCCTGGCCCTCAGAGCAGGAAATGCACAGGAGGACGGTGAGGAGGAGGCGGTTGTTAAGAAAAGGCTGGTGGTGGCGCGGGAACGCGTCCTCCGCCAGGAGCAGAAGGCCGGAGGCGGGGAAAGATGTGCAGCAGGTCGGGCGCGAAGGGGCTCCGTTCCGGGCCGCGGGGGCTGGGCGTCCAGGGAATGCGGGGACTAAAAGTGGGGGCCCAGGGTAGGGATGCTGGGGTCTGGGGTCCGAAGCGCGGCGGTTACCTTCCTCCTCGTCCTGGAAGCTGAGCAGGCTGGCGCGGGGTACCTCTTTGTTCTCTCGCGGCCTCTTGCGCGGCTTCAGCCCATTGCCGGGCTCCGCGCCGCCGGGGAAGCAGCCCCCGGCCTCAGCCCCAGAGCTCGGGGTCAGCGCGGAAGGCGGCAGCAGCCCGGGGCCCTGCAGTGACTCCCCCCCAGGGGCCCTGTCGCCGCCGCCGCCAGAGCCCGGTTCTTCGCCGGTACCCGGCGGCGGCAGCAACGGTGGTGGCTCCTGCTCCTCATCGCGCTCTCGCTCCTCCTCCTCCGAGTCATTCCGCTTGCGCACGTTCACTCGCCGGGCCTTTCGGAACATTCCCGCGGCTCGCACGGCGGTCTCACACCCGCTCCCACACCGCGGCCCCGGCGGCGGCAAGCTCGCGACGGCGCACGCGCGCACTCTGGGGCTCCAGCCGGGTCCCGTCTTCCCTCAGTCTACCGCGCACCAACGAGCGCGCATGCGCCCGCACCCTCACTACGTGGAGAGATCTCCGTGCCTCTCGCGAGAACGTCAGCTTTTTGCGCTGTCCTCTGTCGGCGTGGAGGACTGTGGGCACGGAACTCTGGGACTCCGGTGCTATCCGACCGGTCACAAAGAGGATCATAGAGACGGAGAGGAGAGAGTAGGCTCGGTTGGCCCACGGCCCGCGGTGCTGCAGTGCGCCTTCCGCTCTTTTGCAGAGTAGTCAGTCACGGGAGGAAACCTCCCGCCAAGCTCTGGGAGGGGCAAAGAGAGCGGGAGGGGGAGGAGAGACAAGAGGGGGAGGAGGGGGGTTGGAAAGGAGAGGAAAGAAGAGGAGAGGGAAAGGGTGGGGGAGGAGCCAGAAAGAGAAACCGGGTTAGGTGAGTCAAAATAGGGCCCCAGGGTGGATAGTCTACCCCAAACTAAGTTGAGTCGTGCTCTGGTAATAATCACTAACTCTCTTGAGTCCCACTTCGTATTTCTGTATCTTTGTAGCTACAAAGCACTTTGAAAAGCATCGAATCCCATTTATGGTAAATTGTTACCTGGCCTGGTCTTTTAGCCCCTTTCTCTGTCATGCCCAAAGCAAGTGTCTTAGCGTTGGGGAAAGAATGCCAAGTTTGCGAGCAGTTCTGAAACGTAGCTAATTTCGGAAACGGAAGGGAAATTGGCTTGCCTGAGCGGGACTGGTGGTGATGCGTTTCAGCCTTTCGTCCCAGACGTCCCAGACGTCACAGTCCAAACTGGCAAGGCCCCATCAGGGCACTGGACCGTGAGGTTGAACTCACAGGCTTGCCCTTCGTGTCAAGACTTGAGGCCTTTTCCTTCGCGTGCGTGCGTATATGTGAATTCGTTTTCATGTCTCAAAATTCAAAAGGTTACAAAGGGCCTTCGTATAGTGAAAAGAGCCCACCCATCCCCAGAAGCTTTCCAGGAACGCAGGAATTAGAATCCTCACGATCCCCCTGAGATAGTCTATGAACATAAAAGCAAATTAAGTGTATCTTTATGAATTACATTTTTACACATATGTAAACTATGTTTTTAGTTTAACGTAAATTGGAGTTTGGTTCATGTCCATACATAAAGTTGGCTTTCCTTTTACCCAGCTGCCTACCGATCTATGGTTGGAATGTACCATAATTTATTAAACCAGCCACATGAAAATTGATATTAAGGTTATTTCCCATCTTGCTATAATATTCAATGCCACAATGAAAAGCTTTGGAAAATGGTCACACCTGGAGAATGAAACAGAATTGGAACTACTAGATCCAAATGTGTGCGTTTATATTTTTGCTAATTCTAAATTGCCCTCTATAGAATCTATGCTTGTGGAGGCCAAGAAAAACAAGGCTGTATCCACCTCAAGTCTAGCCTCGACATAAGTGCAGCCGTCTTGGCCCCAGCAGTCATCTTAGGCCTCCGTGACCGGTAAATGACCCCTGGTTCCAGGAAGACTGACCAAAGGTTTCGAAAACAACAGGCCATACCAAAGACCAATCAGGAATAGGATACCTTAACGTTGTAGTAAATTATGCCAGAAAAACAGGACCATAGGGCCAGCAGTCATGGCCCAATCACCTACTGCGAAGTCCACCCCTACTCTGCCTTTAGAAACTCCGACTATAATCTGGTTCGGGGTCCAAGTCCCTACTCCGCCGTGTCAGGTATGCTTGGACCCAAGCTTAAGCTTGTCAAATAAACCCTCGTGTGATTGCATCGGTGTTGGCTCCTTGGTGGTCTCTCGGGTACGAGACTTGGGCACAACATTTGGAGGTTCCACCGAGATCTGAGAGACCCCCAGGACCCCGACCCAGAGGGTCCTGCGCTGGCTGGAGAGTGCACTCATTTTCCTGTTTGCGCACATACTTTCTGGGAGCTCCAATCTGCATTTTTACTTGTAGGAATTCCAAGCAGTACCTGGGTTGACATTGGCTTAAGCGGACACGCTGGCAGGCCGTCGACCGGGGGTCTTGGGAGACGTCCCTTGCCCCCGGCTGGAGGACGAAGTCCTCATCTGTGAGGAGAGCCGGCTGCCGTTGCGGTCGGATCCTCCCTTAACTTACTTTCAGTTTTGTCTTCGCGGCCGCGCCAGATCGTTTGTCTGTGTGAGTGCGTTCTTGTTAATTGTCGTAAGTGTCTTTGTCTTGCTGTGGACTGAGGGTGCAATAGGACAGACACAGACTACCCCTCTGTCTCTGATGATTGACCACTTCTCGGACGTCAGGGAGAGAGCTCATAACCTGAGCACAGATGTACGAAAGGGAAAGTTTTGGACTTTCTGCATGTCTGAGTGGCCAGCTTTTAACGTTGGATGGCCCCGGGAGGGAACTTTTCAACTGCCTATTATCTTACAGGCTAAGGCCATCATCTTCAGAGAAAAACCACACGGCCACCCTGACCAAGTATCTTATATCCTGGATTGGCAGGACATGATCGAGAATCCTCCCTCCTGGCCTAAACCTTTTCTCCCTCCCAAAGCAGGACCTACCTAGCCCTGCGGAACCCAACTCCTCTAAGTCTGACAAGAAAATGGAGTCCGAACCAAAGACTCTGCTTTACCCAGTCCTTCAGGGCAGTCCCACAGAGGACCTGATTTTTCTACTGCCTTACCAGGTCTCCCCACCCCGCCGTCTGCCCCTCCAGCAGAAGCATCAGGGGCTGCCGAGGGAGTGCCGCTCCCGCTCCCAGATGGAGGGACTCCCATGCATGGGCCGGCTGCAGGGACACATGGACGTACCCATCGGGCAGCCCCAGCCCCAAACCTGGGACCGGCCGATTCCACAGTCCTTCCCCTCAGTGCCATGGGACCCCCCGATGAAATGGGGGGACAGCCAATGTTATATTGGCCATTCTCTACTAGTGATTTATAAAACTGGAGAACCCAACATGCAAAGCTCTCTGATAACCCAAAAGATCTGATTGGTCTTTTGGATACTGTCCTTTTCACCCATCAGCCCACCTGGGATGACCGTCAGCAGCTCTTGCAGGTCCTCTTTACCACTGAGGAAAGAGAGCGAATCCAGGTGGAAGCCCCAACATCTGTCCTGGGTGACAACAGACAGCTGACTCAGAACCCCAATCTCATAAATGCAGCTTCCCCCTTGTCTCACCCCGCTTGGGACTACAACTCAACAGAAGGTAAGGAGAGGCTCCGGGTCTACCGCCAGACTCTAATGGCAGTTCTCAAGGCTGTAGCACGCAAGCCTACCAATTTGGCTAAGGTATATGATGTAAGACAGGGTAAAGATGAGAATCCGGCGGCATTCCTAGAAAGGATCATAGAGGCGTTCAGACAGTACACCCCTATGAATCCAGAGGCCCCAGAAACCAGAGGTGCCATTGTTATGGCTTTTGTTAACCAAGCGGCTCCGGACATTAAAAGGAAATTGCAGAGGGCAGAAAGACTAGGAGAAAAGAGCCTACAGGATCTGATAGTAGTGGCAGAAAGAGTCTACAATAACAGAGAGAACCTGAAGGAACAACAGGCTAAGATAAGTGACCGTCAGACCCGGAACCTGGCTAAGATCCTACTGGCCACAACCACGGATGACCCACATGAAAAACAGAGATGTTTCAAGAAGTTGGATTCACGAGCAGGTAAGGAGGATGGCCCCAAACTGAATAAAAACCAGTGTGCTTATTGCAAGGAAGAAGGCCACTGGGTAAAGGATTGCCCCAACAAAAGACCAAAGGCCTCTGCTACTATCTTGGAGGTCGAAGATTTAGATGACTAGGGGGGTTGGGGTTCGGCACCCCTCCCTAAGCCCAGGGTAACCCTTAAAGTAGAGGGGGAACCGATTAACTTCCTAGTAGACACCAGGGCACAGCACTCTGTCTTGCTACAACCTCAAGGGAAATTGACAAATAAGACCTCAAGGGTACAGGGGGCCACAGGCAGTAAACAATATCCATGGACTACCTGAAGAACAGTGGACCTCGGCATGGGCCGGGTATCCCACTCCTTCATGGTTATTCCTGAGTGCCCTTACCCTTTGTTAGGCTGGGACTTACTCACCAAGATGGGAGCCCAAATTAGTTTCCACCCTAGAGGGACAAAGGTTCTGGATAAAGAGGGGCACCTGATCCAGGTGCTTGTCATGAACCTCGAGGACCAATATCGTCTTCACCAAACGCCCCCAGCACCAATGACTGACACTGACCACTGGTTGCAGGAGTTTCCCCAAGCATGGGCAGGAAACATGCCTACAAAGCATCAAGGATTTGCTCCAAACAGTAGCAACTCTGGGATACCAGGCTTCAGCTAAGAAGGCCCAGATCTGCAGAACGGAGGTGAGCTACCTGGGGTACAAATTGAAAGATGGGACAAAGATGGTTAACAGATGCACGGAAGGAGGATCATGTGGGATCATGAGGATCCCGCAGCCTCGAAACATCTGCCAGGTGCGTGAATTCTTGGGGTCGGCTGGGTTCTGCCGGTTGTGGATCCCTGGTTTCGCTGACATATCTAAGCCCCTCTATGAGGCCACAAAACAAAAACAGGACTTTGTGTGGACCGAGGCCATGAACAAAGCCTTCAATGACCTTAAGCAAGCCTTGTTTTCAGCCCTGGCACTCAGGCTGCCTGATCTGACTAAGCCCTTCCACCTTTACGTGGATGAAAAGGAAGGGGTGGCGAAGGGAGTCCTAATTCAATACATAGGCCCCTGGAAGAGGCCGGTGGCCTGCCTCTCAAAGAAATTAGATGCCGTGGCCGCTGGATGGCCTCCATGTTTAAAAATTATTGCTGCAGTGGCCACCATGGTTAAAGATGCAGATAAGCTGGCTATGGGGCAGGAACTATACGTCACTACCCCACATGGCATTGAAGGGGTACTCGGACAACCCCTGGACCGATGGATCAGCAATGCCCGCTTGACCCATTACCAGGGCTTGCTTTTGAACCCTACCAGAATTTTGTCCCAGGTGCCAACAGCCCTAAACCCAGCGACACTGCTCCCTAACCCTGACTGGGACCACCCCCTACATGACTGCCAAGAAATCCTGGCTCGGGTGCCTGGAGGCAGAGCCGATCTCCAGGACTGACCGCTGCCGAATGCAGATGAGAGCTGGTATACAGACGGCAGCAGCTTTGTCTGGGAAGGAATCAGGTATGCGGGGGCAGCTGTGACCACAGAGACAGAGACCGTCTGGGCAGAACCGTTAGCGGTGGGGACATCTGCCCAACCGCCAGAACTGATTGCGCTAACCAAGGCACTACCAATGGGAGCGGGCAGGCGGATAAACATCTTTACTGATGGCAGGTAGGCCTTTGCCACGGCCCACATCCACAGAGCCATTTAGAGGGAAAGAGGGCTCTTAACAGCAGAAGGAAAGACTATTAAAAACAAGGCAGAAGGGGCACCTGGGTGCCTCAGTGGGTTAAGCCTCTGCCTTCGGCTCAGGTCATGATCCCAGGGTGCTGGGATCGAGCCCCACATCGGGCTCTCTGCTCAGCCCGAAGCCTGCTTCCTCCTCTCTCTCTGCCTGCCTCTCTGCCTGCTTGTGATCTCTGTCTGTCAAATTAATAAATAAAATCTTAGAAACAAAAACAAAAAACAAGGCAGAAATCCTTGAGCTCCTGAGGGCCCTCTGGCTGCCTAAGGCACTGGCCATTATCCATTGTCCGGGACACCAAAAAGCAGATACACCAGTGGCCAGGGGAAACCAGCTGGCCGACTTAAAAGCAAAAGAGGCAGCCCTCTCGGTGGACCACATCTTAGTGACCACACTGCTCGATCCGGGAGCACAGAGCTTGCCAGAAAACCCCAACTATGCTGACGCAGACTTACAATGGATTAGGCGTCTGCCCAGGACACAATGCCTACATGGCTGGTGGAGAGCTGCAGATTGCAGCATAATCCTACCAGAGGAACCAGGACGGTGAGTCCTATCCAAAATGCATAAGAGTACCCACATGGGAACAACAACAACAACAAAAAAATGGAAGACTTGGTGCAACATGCAAAGATCACCATCAAAGACTCCTGATCAAAGATCGAACAGATTGTGGCAAGCTGCCATGCATGTCAGTTAACTAATGCCACTGCCCATGGATCTAACCCAGGCACCCAGCTCCGGGGACACTGCCCAGGAGCCTACTGGGAAGTGGACTTCACTGAGGTAAAACCTGGAAAATATGGATACAGGTATTTGCTAGTGTTTGCAGATACTTTTTCAGAATGGACAGAGGCATTTCCCACCAAACATGAAATAGCACAGACCATGACCAAGAAACTGCTGGAAGATATCCTACCGAGGTATGGTTTTCCTGTTAAGATTGGATCAGACAACGGACCAGGATTCTTCTCTAAGGTAACACAGGGAGTAGCACTAGTACTTGGGGCAGATTGGACATTATATTGTGCATATAGACCCCAAAGCTCAGGACAGGTAGAGAGGATGAACAGAACACTAAAGGAGACCTTAACTAAATTAGCCCTGGAGACTGGCGGGGACTGGTGACTCTCCTCCCCTTCGCCCTATATAGGGTACAAAACTCCCCATAGAAGATGGGACTTACTCCCTACGAGATCATGTTTGGTATTCCTCCACCTATTATTCCCAATTTAAAACCTGAGGTGCTTGCTGAGTTTGATGATCACCGACTCCTTTTCTCCCTCCAAATGGTTCAACGAACCCATGAACAGGTGTGGCCTAAGCTGAAGGCCCTCTACGAGACTGGGCCACCCCTGGACCCTCATTGATATCGACTGGGTGACTGGGTGTACGTCCGGAGACACCAACACCAGACACTTCAACCACGCTGGAAGGGACCCTACATCGTGATCCTGACCACTCCCACTGCTCTCAAGGTCAACGGGATTACTCCCTGGGTCCACTACACCCACGTCCAGCCAGCTGACCCACACGCTGTTCTCAAGGATTTTGTTCCAGAATGGAAAAGTCAGCCCAACAAGGACAATCCCCTAAAGCTAAGACTGCACTGTTCTCACTTACCCCACTAATGTTGCTTATGCTATGTCCCCCTCACACCAGGGCCAATCCCCACCAACCACTTAACCTAACATGGCAAGTAATACGTGTTTCTACAGCAGAGGTTGTATATTCCCTTTCAAAAATTGCCCCACAACAGGCTTAGTTCCCTGACCTTACTCTTGACCTAACAAAAATACTTGGGAACACCCATCTCCACGGATTGAGAAGCCAACTATACAAATGGCCTTTTTTATGTTTGCCCGGGACACCTTACGGGAAACTGGGCAAGACAGTGTGGGGGCCCCTCTCACTTCTACTGTGCCAGCTGGAGCTGTGTCTCCACTGGTGAAATTTGGTGGACGGACCCCTACAAAAGATGATTTAATTACTTTTAAAAGAAACCGCACATTGCAGAGCTCTGAAACCGGTAATCTGATCACCCTAAAATTCACAGAGGCGGGCAAACTAGATACAAGATGGCAGGTAGGACTTACTTGGGGCTTAAGAATCTATGACGTAGTAAGACTCAGTTACCAGGACCCGGGCACGCTATTCACCCTGAGACTCTTGGCCCAGAGTAACCAGGTTAACCTAGGCCCAAACCCTGTATTAGCACCGTCTAAAACTGAGATAACTCCTATCCCCCCTCCGCCGCCCTCCCCAGTACCCACCGTACCATCTGCGTCCGTCCAATAACACCTCTAATGTAGATATGATCACTCCCGTCCCGACTACCTTCCCACAAGATCCTCCCCCTCCTCCTTACCTTCAGGCCCTGCATTATCAATAGATTAGTTACTTTTGTCAAAGACGGAGTCAGTATAGTTCAACTCATGGTACTCAGACAGCAATACCAACCACTGGACCTTGTTCCTGAGGCCAGCTTGGACCCATGATTGGGTCCTTCCTTAGGTTCCTTTGAGAGGGGAAATGTGGAGGCCAAGAAAAACAAAGCTGTACCCACCTCAAGTCTAGCCTCGACATAAGTGCAGCCATCTTGGCCCCGGCAGCCATCTTAGGTCTCCGTGACCGGTAAATGACCCCTGGTTCCAGGAAGACTGACCAAAGGTTTCAAAAACAGTAGGCCATACCAAAGACCAATCAGGAATAGGATAGCTTAACGTTGTAATAAATCATGCCAGAAAAACAGGACCATAGGGCCAGCAGTCATGGCCCAATCACCTACTGCCGAGTCCGCCCCTACTCTGCCTTTAAAAACTCTGACTGTAATCTGGTTCGGGGTCCAAGTCCCTACTCCGCTGCATCGGGTATGCTTGGACCCAAGCTTAAGCTTGCTGAGTAAACCCTCGTGTGATTGCATCAGTGTTGGCTCCTTGGTGGTCTCTCGGGTACGAGACTTGGGCATAACATGCTAACTTGTACTCTTACCAGCAAACATGAGAGTGCCTTTTTGTCCACACCATCCTGTCAAAATTGCACTTAAGATTTAAATTCCAAGTTGAAGCAGAAGATCCCAAGCCCACCAAGAATTTCTATGTCATTCACATCTGCCTTATTGTCTCTGGTTTTCTTTGTTTGGATTTGAGATCTGCCCAGTCAGGACCCACTTTTGGAAACTGGAAAGTTGATCTAGACTAAAAGCATCCTCTGTAACATTTTCTTCCAGTTAATAGGAAAAGTTAGCAACATCTCACTCCCATTCTGTTCTCATTACTCTAAGTTCTTATATTCTGGCTACTCAGCATTGATTTAAGTTCTGATTCTGACAGTGTTTCATTGGTGAAATTGAACTCCAGTTCCCATCACAGAAGATTCAAATAGTGCCTGATCAGCCTCTAGACACCTGAGCCAAGAGACAGATTTGCAGTAATATGATTAGGGTTAGAGGTAACAAACATAAGGTCCAGAGGAGAATATGTTAGTATCTTGGCTTAAAATTTCAAAAAGATCTTCCACTGTAAAAACGGTGGCTGAATACGGATAGAAGGGAGGACATGTCATTTTAACATGAGCCAAGATAGTGATAAACAACGGATATATTTATAACTTTGACAGTCTACCTATTCAGATAATTAAAGGGCAAAGTCAAACACTTGAAAGTTGTTTTGCTACACAAGCAAGCCAAATTTCCTTTTATAGAGGTTCTAGATCTTGTGGAAATTGAATTCCTGAAACTGAACTAGCTGCTTTGGTTGCCTGTCAGCCCATATATTATCCAAACTGATGATTTTATAAAATGCTTTTGTGCTTTAAGTATTAAACAGACTAATTTGTTTATTGCATATAGTATGTCATTACCATTTAATATTGGAAGGTGGTTTTCCAATAGTATTCTGGGAAAACAGAATTCTGGGAAAACAGAAACTGCTTACATAGAACTGTTACATCAGTCATTTTGGTTGAATCAGTAATTTAGTTCAGTTCTTTTTAAAAGTCATTTTTCCAGGCAAGAATTCTGATTTTTTTCCCACTGAATTGTGAGTTTGAATGGATTAATTGACCCATAAATTCAGACAAAACAGGCAAACCAGTTTTGTTTTGTTTGCTGACTCAGTATTAGACTCTGCAGTCTAGAACAATGGTTATGAAATGCAAGTCTATGAACCTGTGAAAAGTTTTCCCTAGTCAGCTGCCAAATGAGAATAGTAAATAGTCTGTCTGTGTAGAGTAGCCAGATGTCCTTTCTTGGGGGAAAAAATGTTCGTTTATTCTGTGATTGTCCTTCTCTTTCCATATTAAGATACTAAGATCTCTTTCCTTCTGTGAAACGACGATGTTATACAATAGTGTGTGTGTTTGTTTTTGCATTCTTTTTTGGCAAAGTAAAAAGTAAAAGCCATGAATAATCCTAAATATTTTATTTTACCTAGAAATTTTATTATTTATTATTTATTTTTTTAAAGCAAGGTTTATTAAGGGATAGCAAAGTGATAGTACAAAGTTCCCAAGGAGGGAGTGGACCCAAAGGAGTTGCCCTAAAAATTGTATCTGGCAGGTGAATCTCATAGTCTAGGAATCCCCAATCTAGGAATTTTTCTTTATTTTCTAAAACTATAACTCAATAATTCTACTCTGGGAAAATCATTCAAGTATTTAAATATCTTTAGAGCTTGCCTTGCTGAGGCAGTTCTGCATTATCTTAAAGTAAAATGTGAGCTTCACGGGAGAAGATTTGACCCCTCGTACACAACTGGTAATAAATATTTGTTGACTGAATGGTACTGCACATTATCTGTTTAATTAGTGATAAATATTTCATCCTATGTTGATATAAATTAAATTTTCTACAGCTTACATTCCTTTATTCTCAAAACAAGATTGCAATACATTTGTTATAAATTCCTGGGTAGATGAGTTCTTTTTTTTTTTTTACTTAACAGAGAGAGAGAGAGAGAGCACATGCAGAGAGAGGGAGAAGCAGGCTCCCTGTTGAGCAGAGAGGCCAACACCACTTGGGGCTCAATCCCAGGACTCTGAGATCATGGCCTAAGCCAAAGACAGAGGCTTAACCCACTCAGCCACCCAGGCACCCCTGGTAGATGAGTTCTTAAAGCAGTAATAGATAGCTCCCCATTGGCCTTTAGGAAGTGCCTCCAGTAGAGAGAAAGGTGCTTGCCACCCAATGATAGCTCGAAACCAGGTCACATACAAAGATGGGCACCCGATCCAAGGTAAGCCAATCAGATTCTCCCAAGATTTTGCACTTGAAACTAAGACAATGAGTCCCTGCTTGTGGCTTAGAATTGCAATGAACTCAGGAGCCCAAGGGAAGCCATAAATTACCATGTCAATTCAAATGCTGAGAAAACTAGTCTGTAGCAGAAGAATGAAGCAGATGTGCTAAAAAGCGGAAGACAAAATAGCATGTGGGGTTCCTGGGTCTTTCCTGGCTCTTGTTCTCAACGCTTCTTGAAGCAGGACTGCACTCCTCTGTCTGTGGGCTCCCTGAGATGCCGCCAGAATCCTTAGAGTAAATTTCTTTTTGGTTTTGTTGCTGTTGAGCTTGTTTTATTTTGTGGGTGTGTCCATTTTATTTATTTATTTTTTAAATTTATTTATTTGTTAGAGAAAGGGAGAGAGAGCGAGCAAGCACAGGCAGACAGAGGCAGAGGGAGAAGCAGGCTCCCTGCTGAGCAAGGAGCCCAATGTGGGACTCGATCCCAGGATGCTGGGATCATGACCTGAGCCGAAGGCAGCGGCTTAACCAACTGAGCCACCCAGGCGTACCAGGGTGTGTCCATTTTAAATACTTCACGTTTCCATTATTTAAAATCAAAGAACCCTAGGACCAAAGAATTCTAACAAAATAAACAATAGTTATTTTAATTCTGTAGTAATGTTAATTTTATCTGTGCAATTCATACAACTTTTTTTTTCTTTCAAGATTTAAATTCAAGTTGGTTCACATATAGAGTAGTAGTAGTTTTGGGGTAGACTTTAGTATTCATCAATTGCATTTAACAGCCAGTGGTCATTACATCAAGTGCTCTCCTTAAATCCCATCACCCAATTACCCCATCCCTCCACCCACTGCCCCTCCAGCAACCCTCAGTTTGTTTCCTATAATTAAGAGTCTTTTAGAGGTTTGCCTCCCTCTTTGTTTTCATCTTATTTTATTTTTCCTTCCCTTCCCCTATGTTCATTGGTTTTGTTTCTTAAAATCCACCTAAAGTGAAATCATATGGTTTTGTCTTTGACTTATTTCGCTTAGCCTAATACCCTCTAGTTCTGTTCACATTGTTGCAAATGGCAACATTTCATTCTTTTTGATGGTTGAGTCATATTCCGTTATATACATATACCACATCTTCTCTATCCATTCATCTGTTCATGGACATCTGAGCTCTTTGCATAGTTTGGCTATTGTGGGCATTGCAGCCATAAACATTGTGGTACATGTGCCCACTATGTTTGTATCTTTGGGTTAAATACCCAGTACAACAATTCCTGGGTCGTACGATAGCTCTATTTTTAACTTAATAAGGAAACTTCATACTGTTTTCTAGAGTGGCCTCACCAGCTTGCATTCCCAACAGTGTAAGAAGTTTTCCCTTTCTCTGCCTCCTCGCCAACACCCGTTGCTTCCTGACTTGTTAATTTTAGTCATTCTGACTGGTGTGAGGTGGTATCTCATTGTGGTTTTCATTTTTATTTCCCTGATGATAAGTGATGTTGAGCATTTTTTTTTCATATGTCTGTTAGCTGTTTGTATGTCTTTTTTTTTTTTTTTTTTTTTTGTTTTTTTTTTTTTTTTTTTTTTTTTTTTTTTTTTAGAGAAATGTCTATTTGTGTCTTCTGCCCATTTCTTGATTGGATTCTTTGAGGTTTTGGGGGTGTTGAGTTTGATAAGTTCTTTATAGATTTTAGATACTAGCCCTTTATCCATTATGTCATTTGAAAATATCTTCTCCCATTCTGTAGGTTCCCTTTTAGTTTTGCTGATTGTTTCCTTTGCTGTGCAGAAGGGTTTTTTAAAAATTGTTTTATTAACATATAATATATTCTTTGTACAGGTCTATGAATCATCAGGCTTATACACTGCAGAAGATTTTTATCTTGATGAAGTCCCAACAGTTCATTTTTGCTTTTATTCCCCTTGCCTCCAGAGACATGTCCAGTAAGAAGTTGCTATGGCTGAGGTCAAAGATACTCCTGCCTGTGTTGTCCTCTAGGATTTTGATGGATTCACATTTAGGTCTTTCATACATTTTTAATTCATTTTTGTGTATAGTGTAAGAAAGCGGTCCAGTTTCATAGTTCTGCCTGTGGCTGCCTAATTTTCCCAACACCATTTGTTGAAGAGACTGTCTTCCTTATTACACTGGATATTCTTTCCTGCTTTGTCAAAGATAAGCTGACCGTAGAGTTGAGGGTCCATTTCTGGGCTCTCTATTCTGTTGCATTGATCTGTGTGTCTGTTTTTGTCCCATACCATACTGTTTTGGTGATGACAGCTTTGTAATACAGCTTGAAGTCTGGAATCGTGATGCCCCCAGCTTTGCTGTTCTTTTTCCACGTTACTTTGCCTATTCAGGGTCTCTTCTGGTTCCATACAAATTTTAGAATTGTTTGTTCTAGCTCTGTGAAAAATGCTTGTGGTATTTTGACAGGCATTGTGCTTTCTTTTTTTTTTTAAGTTTAGCAACTTAATAACTCTCCAGCTTCACTGTAGTTTATTAGAGAGGAGTTTTGTTTTGTTTCGTTCTTTCCTTTTCTATTGTTAAGATATCCATATGGGTATATCCACTGGCATTTAAGTCACAAGCAAAAGTGAGGAAAGCTCTTTATCTTGCAAGTCTGTAGTTATTGCAAGTACAGAGAAACAAGTAGCTCCATCCAGAGCATGTGAACGGTCCTATTAAAAATATTAGAAAATTTCTAAATTCTTTGTCTCAAACTCTATTGACATATAGTCATTATATCTACTTCCATAAGATTATCTTTTCTATCAAACCGTTATTAATGATGGAATCCAGATTTAAGAGATTCAGTCTTTTAAAAGTTAACTTTTTTTTTTTGCCACATTAGAATTTTCAGGAGAGAGACACTCAACTTTAAAGAATGTTTTGGCAATTCAACTGTAATGGCTATTCCTTCATTTTCTGAAATGACAGTTTCTTCCACAAAAACAAAGTGAAAGTTCTTCTCATCCAAATTAGAGTGTCATGAAAGTAAACAATGTTTTATTTTCTTGCATGGAAATATTGGGTTTGTTCAGTATTTTAAAAATGCACCTGCTATTTAGAGCAGGTAATTCTATTACTATCCATTTATTCAACAAAACTTATTGAGCATCTGCTATGGTCTAGGCATTGTGTGAGGCAATAGAAACATAATAAACAAGACAGATGTGTTCTATCTCCTTTCAGACCTATAGTCAGGTGCTGGAGACATAATAAACAAGTAAATAAACATTGATTGCTAATTACCATTAATTTATAAGGAAATCATAGGGTACTACTGCATCTAAGAAGCACAAATATAAAATCATAGAAATTTTAATTTGATTCATTTCTTCCCATGTGCTAATGACAAAATAAAAAAAAATCCTTTTTAAAAATCCTTTTTAAAAATTTAAAAATTTAATTTAAAATCCTTATCTTCACTAAATATGTAAGAATTTCTAGGATTGAAGCAGAATACTTTAAGATGATTACAGTTACTACCTCCTGGATGACTCCTTGAGTAAACTTTTCTTAAAGTATTTTTAAAAAGATTTAATTTATTTATTTGTCAGAGAGAGAGAGCACAAGCAGGCAAAGCGGCAGGCAGAGGCAGAGAGAGAAGCAGGCTCCCCCCTGAGCAAGGAGCCCAATGCAGGACTTGATCCCAAGACCCTGGGATCATGACCTGAGCCGAAGGCAGCGGCTTAACCAACTGAGCCACCCAGGTGTCCCTAAAATATGTCATAGAAAATGAGGAGCAGTTGAAATAATTTTATCCAGTTCAGTATTTTACATTTATTTTATTTTTTTAAGATTTTATTTATTTATTTGAGAGAGAGGCAGTGAGAGAGCATGAGCGAGGAGAAGGTCAGAGGAAGAAGCAGACTCCCTGTGGAGCTGGGAGCCTGATGCGGGACTCGATCCCCGATCTCCGGGATCATGACCTGAGCCGAAGGCAGTAGTCCAACCAACTGAGCCACCCAGGCGTCCCTTACATTTATTTTTTAAAAAGTAATTTCTGTAGCTTTGGAAATACAGCTAACAGTAAAAATTGATGTTTCCCATAAGATAATACAATCAAAGTCTTGAATAGAAAGGAGGTGAAGCTACAAATGTATTTGCAAACCAAAATAATTGACATATCAGTATAATGCATTACATTTTTTATTTTTAACAAGGATATTTAAGAAAGCAAACATTGATGTGGTTTGGTTAAAGATATATAGCAAATTACTCCACTGTCTTTAATTTTCTTCCATATAAGTGTGTAATTTCTAGGAGGAAAAGAAAAATGTTTTGTGTATATATAAGAGTATCCACTAGCATAAGTGAGCTGGGAGCTGAAGAGAGGGAGAGACAAAGATGAGATATGGAAGAACTAGAAATTTGTACCAGATATTTACATGTTTTTGTGTAAATAAAACCATAAAAGTGTTGAAAAATCCACAAGCTTTAAAAACTCTTCAGTTATATTGATAAGTATGAAAATATTGATACAGCATACTTTCCGGGGTTTACGTTAATTCATTGTATAATAAAATCACAAACAATTTGAAAATCAGTGTTAAATATTATTAGGGTTTTGTTGCTTTTGAAATAAACTTTCACATTTCAAATACAAAAAAAAAAAAAAAAAAAGTAATTTCTATACCCAATATGGAGTCAAACTCACCACCCCAAGATCCTCTGGCTGGGCTAACCAGGGACCCCCATATTTTATTTACATTTCTAGTGTTACTCTTTGAAAGAGTGTAATTTGCAGTCATACAGATAAGATATTTATATTACATCCATAGTGGATGCTTTATGAATGATTCTAAGAACTGTATTACCAAATACAAAAGCAAAAATAGCAAGCAGCCTCTCTGAAAGAACTCATTTGTGTTAGCTTAATACCATTCATACATTTCTGTGCGTCCTACTGGAGGAAAAAATGAAAAGAAGATACATTATTAAAAACAACAGAGTTATAAGTATCTCCTCTAGGTATAAAAGACAATGTTTCTTTCTTCTGTGTTACTGAGTGTTACTAGAGGGCAGCAAGGTGTATAAGAAACACAGTAACTTCCTAATACAGTTACAGAGAGAAGAACCAAATCAAGCTTCCAATTCCTTAAAAATTAAGTGGATTTTTATTTTAAATATTTATTTATTTATTTATTTATTTAT